>BQNB010015603.1:0-60087 GCA_026074375.1 Tanacetum coccineum
AGTTATTATCGAGCAATTGGTGAAAGTTTGAGAAAATAACGTGTTTTGGAGCATAAACGAAGAAGTTCAAGAAATTCTACTGAATCTGACATCAATACGTCGTATCATTCTAGATAGATACACCGTATCCCAAGACTTAGACGAATTAAAGACCATTGTCTGACTTTAAAGAATACGTCGTATCCACATCAGTAGATACGCCGTATATGAAACTTTGGTCAACTTTCTGAACAAGCATGTTTACTCCTGATACACCGTATTCATTTATGAAAATACGGCGTATTCGCTCCCTAACTTCACAAGACATCCATGATGGGAAGACCTCAATACGTCGTATCCAGATGCATCGATGCGCCTTATTGAGAGGAAGTTAAGGAATATTCTGGAATATAATAATTGTGGAGCCCACGCTAAATACCCTCGATACGCCGTATTGGACCTTACCTATACGCCATATCGACCTAATTTGTGAACCTATAAATAAAAAACCTAGCATTCGATTTTCAGCGAGCTTCTAACCACCAAGTACGATTCTCAAACGATTTTAGAAGACAAGAAGGTCCTGTAAGTGCATTCTTTCCATAGGGAAACTCTTGTAATCATTATACTCCACTATAATTGTTCGGTTAACGTATCGTTTTCTACTTTAATCGTTCCGAATATGATAATGTGTAATGTTATAGAGATTTTGGGCTACTACCTATAGGTATTAGCCAAGTTTATAATGATTTAATGTTTTGATTTGTTTATATCGATTGTTTACTTTTTCGTTGCATGTTGATTATGTTTATCACTTCATACCCATTTATGTGCTTGATTATGTTTTCATCTATTATTCAACTAGATCTAGGATTATAAATAAAGCGTTGTAACTTAATCGTTATTTGGGCTATAGTCTAGAGTATGGAATAGATACTACATATAGTTTATCTATATAACTAGATCACTAAGAATATAAATAAAATCCCGTTTCTACCTTTGGTTAAGTGAATGATAGACTAAGGTATCTTAGGACCATAAATAATGTTTTGTTTCTGAAGTGGATTATAGACTACTAGTATATAGATAACCATTAGGCCATAAGTTGGTAAAGCCTCGATGAGCTTGGTTTCAATATTGCCATCTAGATAGATTATAATCGACTGTGTGAACTTTATGCGGATTTGGTTGATTGTGGCAAGATTAACAGTTATATAAACCTAGAGTTTAGGGAGAAGTACCACCTAGCTTTGGAATGATATACCACCAATGAATGTAGTACAATCATTGCACACATAAACAATTCATACATTTTATTTAAATAAACTTGGTTAGTACGTTTTCCTTACATAAATGCTTGACCTTTTCTTTATCATTTGTTTATCTTCTTGTGTACATTATTTGTCTCATTTATCGCTTTATTAGTTTAGATTAAACCAAAACTCGTGCCAGTCTCTCAGGCCAAACCCCCCTCCCTTTTGCGTTAGTTTAGGTTTAATTAGAATTAAGTAGGACTAACCTAGATAATTAGAATACTAGTAGATTAAGTATTAACACTCACTTTTAGTGATCGACACTCTACTTACGAACGAACTTACAATTGATCGGGTACACTGTCCGTTAGTGTTAGTTAATAGGTAAAGTCGGCAAAATATAAATAGTAAAACTTGATAATATAATTACCTATACTAAACGACACATCAAGTTTTTGGCGCATGGAAGTGTGTTGTTGGTCATTTGTGTAGAAACACTTTCTCTTTCTAAGTGATTTTCCATTTTCTCTCTACACTTTGTCCAACCATCATTTCTCTCTAGTTTCTGTTATATATCATTGAGGATTACTTATTTGTGAATATCATCAATTGGTATCAGTCACCATGGGGTGATTATGTGAGTTTGTGTGCGTTTTTAGGATCAAAACCTACATTTTTTGTTTGTTTTTTACCTAGTTTGTACGTTTTTGAAGAAACGAAATTTTTTGTGTTAAAAAAACCTTTAAGTTTGTGTTTTTAAGATAGTTCTAGCTTAGATATAGTTAGTTGTATAAGTGGTTTGGATCAAAAACGTCAAAAAGTGTGTCTTTTAAGTGATTTAAAAGTTGGTTTTCCAGAAAAGTATGAATCTTGCGGTTTGTGTTTGAATCTTACGTTTTGTGTTTAAAAGCTTTTGTTTGTAAGGTTTTTTTTGCACTTTGATGTACTGTGGTTTGCGTAAAATTATTGTTGTTTATTAATGGTTTTCAACACAAATTTACGGTTTGTGTCATACAGGGAAAAGTAACCTTGCGGTTTATGACATTTCTAGGAAACTAAACTCCGTCCAAAATTGCAAAAATCTTGCGGTTTGTGCATTTTTGTTAATTCTTGCGGTTTGTGCACAAAACATTCTTGTGGTTTGTGACATACAGGGAAAAGTAATCTTGCGGTTTGTGCATTTTTGTTAATTCTTGCGGTTTGTGCATATTTCTTGCGGTTTGTGCACAAAACATTGTTGCAGTTTGTGACATATAGGGAAAAGTAATCTTGCGGTTTGTGACATTTCAAATAAACTAAACTCTTGCGGATTGTGCAAATTTCTTGCAGTTTGTGCAAATTTCTTGCGGTTTGTGCATAAAAAATTCGTGTGGTTTGTGTTACTGATCTTGCGGTTTGTGTAACTGATCTTGCGGTTTGTGTAACTAATCTTGAGGTTTGTGTAACTAATCTTGCGGTTTGTGTAACTGACCTTGCGGTTTGTGTCACAGGACTTTGTCACGATTTAGACAACTAATTAATTTCAATGGTTTATCTTTGATTAGTAAAATCCACTTGAAAGTATTAACTTCATTTCACGGTTTTAATCAAAGATTAGTAAAATCCCTGTTGAATTAACTAGGACTAAACTCACTTTATAAAACATCAACTTTAACAAAATTGCTCAATAATCACTGAATTGATCATATAATTTTAATTCACAATTCAAGTATGTCATGATGAGTTTATCACAAGAGGGAGAGACTTTATCCAGTCAATCAGTATAAGAAAGCAGCTTGGTTTATGAAACAAGTGGTGTACATGCAATACAAAACAATATGCCCAAAGAAAAAGAGAGATGCATGTCATATTTTAGATCACTTCATTTACAACTTCAGGTTCTTTCAAATGAAGACCTAAAAGGAACTCGTACAAAGCATGGATTCAAACTGGCATTTATCTTACTCTTTGGTCAAGATGTTGAGACTTTTACAAGTGTGATATTTCTCTACGTGGATCAACTCGAAAAACAACTTGACAAAGATGAATTTCAAGAAGATGATTCCATGGATGCCTTTTGGGTGCTCAATAGACATTGTTAGTAATTCATTTATTCGCAGTTTTCTTTGGACTATGATAATCAGATGACAAACAAGCCCTTCTCAGAATACACTCGAATCAAGGCTAAAGATTTTCAGAGTAATACACTTACTCAACCACCATGAGTCTTCTGTTAAGAAGCACATTGCCGAAATGTGCACGTCATCATGACAATATGACAGAAGGGTAAATGAAATTCAAATGCAGAGGCAAGAGGGAGAAGTTGATAGGGTTAAAGCATTGGATGCTGATTTGGTTGTTACAAAAAGCAGTAGGACAGAACGAGAAAATCATGATACAAGCAGCAAATCCGGGAATGATACACATGCAGTAGATGCATATATCAAACCCGTGAATGACAAAGAGCCAATGGCTAAGGTACAATTGACTACTCAACATAATGTACTTGCTAATGAACAACATCATACTAAGCAATCTGAACCCATTCATGACACATATTTTTTGGAAAATGTTGATGGCAATACCACACCTAATTCAACAAATATGAGTAATAGGGATGGAGAGATTGACCAGAATGCTGAAAAATGTCAAGTTACAAGTCCTTTACTATAACAACCCATAATTTTCATCTATGTAATTATCCATATATTAAATTAGATGCAATTGTCATCAATGTAATATCTACTTATTAAATTAAGTACAACCATTTTCGCGGGAATATTTTTGCTTTATTCGACCTATTAAGCAACGTAACTTGCATAACCTAAGTAAACGAGCTCACGCAACCTACCTATGCCAACCCCATCAACGTTTATGTCAAATAAACATTATATTATGTCAAGCAATATGTTTAAATATCAATACATTATCTATTTAACGTACCATTTATAACGTTTTTATAAAACGAACCTTATACGTTAATATTTAAACCAAAACCCTAATCATATGTAATATTTTTATGCAATTCAAAGGTACAAGCTTTCAATGCATGTGTACAAATTTATAATGCATCATAATTTTTAATTTCCTTTCCCCACCATAAAACCCTATTTGTACAACTTCTTAGAAGATCATATACACAAACACCGGGTTTTAATGCATAATATTCAAATTTAGCCGTTTTCCCTCCAAATTTCTTCTAGTCTCGTACAACCTTTTTAAGCTCATGTTGCAAGCCTCCAATGCACACTTTTCTCTTAACAGCTCCTAACCTTAATATCCTTACACTAACTAAAACCTAACCCTAATTCAACCCGAAAAACCCTAGCAAACCCACGTTACATCCCTTTTAAACTAGTTCATAGTTTTCAGAATCTGATCCGTTGATAAAACATAGGATCTGGAAAAAAATCAGTACTTTGGGTGTTAAGTTAAAAATACTAGGTTGTTGCCTTATGTCTGGTGATCATTTTGCCGCGGGGTTAATAGACCCGATTCGATGTCGGATGATTTAGTTATAGCCGAAGGAAATGGACAAAGGAAACATTCAAAACAACAAGCCCAAATAAAGGTCCGCAGGTTTCTGCACACACCTGTAGTATATAGTCTTTGTTTTTGTATCTCTAAATTTTTGTCTTATAGTGAACACCCATTAAATAGGTAAAACTAAAAAAGTTTGTAGATTGACTCAAACTACTCTAACCATGCTTATGGTTTTTGAGCCATTATCAGGAATTACGGTTTTGTTAATGACAAAAATCTATTTTTTACCCGAGACCGATGTGATGTTGGTTGTCCAAAAAAGTCATGACCTTTTAATGGATGTCAGGTCAACCAATCAAGCTCCACCCCTAACTCCACATGCTCAACACTGGCTAGCGCATATCAAGCACCTTAAGTAGCTCCATGTCATCATCACCACCTTGTCACCTCCTTGTATATCATACAAAGAAAAACCCTTGGCAGCAACACTACAAGTAAACTTGGTCCATACTACCATCCAAACTTCGAGGCCTCTACTCTTTCTTGTCACCTTTTATTTATTCACACGTTACAGACACTGCTTTCCAAATTCTCTCTTAAAAACCTCTACTAAAATACTCAAATCATTGATTCTTAAACAATAGTCCATAAGGATGATTAAGAAAGAATGTGTACAGCAAGTAGAAGAAGCTAAGAAACATGAAGACAGATAATTAAATGAAGAAGAAAGAATAAAGACATAGTTGAACTGAAGATAGGAAGTCTCTTGTTTCATTTCACTAAAAAGTTTTCGAGTTGTTTAGTTGTTTTTTACTCATTTCGGACCCATTATTTCACCCACTTTTAGGTCAATTGTAGACTAGTTTGCTAGGTAAAGTAAGTCTATTACTTGTTTCCTTTAAGGCTTGTATTTGTTTTTTTTTGATTATTAATCATTCCTCCATACATCCCTTTGATCTAATGAAAATCCAGCCCTTAACACCCTTAAAGATTACTCATTCTGGTTTGTCATAAACCAAACGCACTCTAAAAAAAACCCTAAAAATTAAAAATAAAAATATAAAAGCTCCTTTTCGCTGTAACTAAACAAAACTATTATAGCCAACATAATTCCGGAGCTGATGTTATAACAAGTCTATTCTTTAAGCTTTTTAAGCTAGTAAAACTCTAACTGTTTGTTAGCTTATTCTAATAAGCCATAAGCTGCAAAACTCTTTTGGATTTCAAAAATATCAATATTATGGTTTTTGGACTTCTTAATTTCGCCCGTTGGGTTTCATGGCAAGGGTATATATTTATGAATTCTTGAACATTAACTACGAGGGGCTGAAATTGTAATTACCCTAAAGTTAAACTTCAGGGGTTGTTTAGTGTCATACTTGAAAGTTAAATGTTTATGTTTTAAAAATATAATTAAAGGGTTAATTTGTAACTATTATTTTTATATTTTTATCATTTTATATATATATTTATATATATTTTATATATATATTTTATTATATATTTATATAGGAATAAAGTATCAAAATAAAAAGACATCAAATATTCGTGAGATGGATAAAAAGATTTATTTTTTTTTTACTAAAAAAAAAATTCTCAAAAAATATAAATAATATTCTAAAATAAAAAAAAAAAAAAATTTCCACAAAAACATGATCGTGGTATGTTGATGCACCTATACCCCCCAATTGAAAATGTTGTGTGGTTGGAATTGTGTATTAAAAAGGAAAGTTTTTCTAAAAGTGGTTTTAATATAATAGTTTTTCAGGAAAAAAAAAAATAGAAAAAAAAAAAAAAAAAATAATCAAAAAAACAAATAAAAAATTATTAAAAAAAATCGTTGGGAATTAAAATCGGTTTTTTTTGTTGCCATCAAAAAATTGTTTTTTTTTTTTTTGTAACCCAAACATTCTTTTGACTTTTTGCATCAAAATTTTATTGCGCATCAAACTATAACAAGTCGAAAAATTTGTGCATCAAAATTTTTTTGTGCATGAAAATTTCTTTTTTTGCGCATTAAAAAAACGTATAAAAACTCAAAATTAGAAAAACTTTTTTTACAAAAGTTTTATGCACCAACATACCTGATTTAATGAAATTTTTTTGGAATTTTTCGAGAACTTTTTAAAAAAAGTTTTTTTTTTTATCATTTTTCACGTATTTTTGCCCTCTTTAATTTTAAACATTCTCTATATATATTATATATTTATTCTATATATATATATTTATATATAGTTATATTCATATATATAATATATATTTTTTTTTCAAGGGTATATATTGTTATTTTCATATTCTCAAAGGTATAAAATGTAATATTTTTATATTAATTATAAAAATATATTTAAATATTATAAGACTCGATTTTATTATAACCCGAAACATTTGTCGTTATCATTCGTCGATCGAAACACTATAAAACAATTATGTTATAAATATAACATAATCTATCATCCACTAGCTTTTGAAGAAACCTAAAAATAATAAAATCTTATCTATAACGTATCACGTTACTAGGGAGTTTCATGTGAGGGGCTTCATTTGGGTAGACGTTTTGACGAGTTGCTGGATTTACGATTTAAAGTGTCCTAGCTCCTCAAACGTTTACTACATGACCTCTGGATTATGATAGCCTGAACAGTGATACGATATTTTCACAAGTTAATAAATCAAATGAATATTTACGTTAAAATTTATGAAATAAAGTTTTGGAATATAATCAATCAAACTGAGACCTGACATATTACCCCAGGTTGCGTGACGAGGCTGTTTATTTCCATTTGAATTAAATTTCAAATCAATCAACTACCTTATCAAGGTGAGTTCATAGTCTCACCTTTACGTGTTTTTTAAACTCCATGGGGGGATACATGCTATAAACATGAATACAAGTATTTTTCAACTGTATGCTATCCTGATATACTATTGCCTAAGTTACCTCTATTTGCCATGAGGCATCCACAACATCTTTAGGTAGAGGCTCACACCACATCTTTGGGTAGAGGCTCCTACAACATCTTTGGGTAGTGGCTCCCACAACATCTTTGGGTAGAGGCACCCATATGAAAATAATTTGTAACAACTTGAATTATGGTTAATGTTTGGTTGCATGAGCTTAGGGCAATAATACTGTTTTTCATGATAATTGTAAATGCATGCAATTATTACCACTACAATGACTTGTATTTAACTATTACATTTCAAACCTATGAATTTCACTCAACCTTTGTGTTGACCCTTTTAGCATGTTTATCTCAGGTAATTGAGCAATCTATGGCACAGAGTGGCATTGGACTTGAGGACGTCCAAACTTGTTATCATTTAAACTTTATGTTTTCAATGTACTTTGGAACCTTTTTGTAAAACTCTGATTATATTAAATGATAACTAAATTTTCTAAAACGTCTCTTTATGAGTCGTTTTCTATGATTGTGACTGTTGATTCATGAAGTAATACCCTAAAACTTAGCTTTCGCCGCTATATGTGAAAATAGGGGTGTTACAGATTGGTATTAAGAGCCTCGGTTATAGAGAACAAGGTTAAAACCTAAATTATAACTATTTTTCCATCTAAGAAAGTCCTCCATGCCACTACATTTCCTGAATAGTATGTAAAGAGATTTGCGTAGCAAATGATACATAACTATTAATTATATATAAAAAACTTATGTTATTTTTCCACTGGGTTGTTACACAGTTATGTCTACATCCACCCACCCTATTATCGTCCCATCTGATTCTGATATTGAGGATGCTTTTTCCTCTACACATACTCCTGACTATACTCCGGCTTCACCAGACTATTTCCCAGCCTCACCGGGAAACACCTCTCCTGATCCTTCAGATGATTTATCTAAGTATCTTTTGGCCTCGCTAGCCATCTCACCTTTTTACGATGATCCATGTATGAAGGTCATGCAAGCATATAATGCTACTAGTAATGAATCACCTATTCCAGCACTACAAGCTCCTATTGCTCCACCAACTATTTTGCCTCCATCTCCAGTGTTACCACTATCACCAATATTTGATCCCAAGATTTCTTTCTTCCTAGAGAGATTCTGCCACCTCAGAAACGAGCTTGTTTCCTATCATCTTCCTCTACTAATCCTGCTGCTCCGCCTCAAGTATTTGAGATTGGAGAGAATTATCATGGCGCTCCAGACAGGTCTTATGCACGTCATAAGGAATAGATCGAGACTATTTTGAATCACTTAGATGAGCTCCCTCTTGAGCGCATTAAGCATATGGAAGATAAGATAGAAGGTCTTGGTAATGGTCGAGTCATCATACAGCAAGATTTTGACCAATTAGAAACCGAACTTCAAGAAGCCCGTACCCAGATTTCTGGATTTCAAAGAGAGCAAACAAGGCATGACAACGAGATTGCTCTTGCTCGCTTCAGGATTTCTACTCTAGAACTAATCATCGAGGATATCTAGGTTCGCCACCAATCAGATATGAAGACTCATTTTGGATACAATCTATAAACTCATGAACCATAAGGGAGAACCACCAGACCACTAGACTAGATCGCTATCATTACAGCTTTTGTTTAGAATCCAACCACGGGATGTGTAGCATAAGTCATCATGTAACCCACCGCATTTAATCATGTCGGTTAATTGGAATACGACAACAAAATCTTCACCTCGTAACATGTCGTTTTAAGGACATCAACGCGATTGGTTAACATCTCATTATTCTTCTTGTTACTTCTTATGATTTCGGAAAATCATACCACAATATTTTTTTTGATAACGTGTTGTGTCGGTAATGATTGAATATGATGATTTATAATCGTCTTATTGAAATGAATTAGGACGTTTTTTCATTTGAATAAGGAAATTATAAATCACCGAACCATAAATTTCTAAATTCTTATTTACATGGATTGGGACGCCTTTAGATGTAAATAACGATTTGCAATTGTGTGGGCTTAAGTGTATGGCATTCGTACGAACAATTTTCTTTCATCCGTTTGTATGAATAATTCCTTTTCTTGGTTCATCATTATCATGAGTCTCTAGACTTCTTTCGGTTTGGAATTTGTTCATTCTATTATCTTCGTGTCTATCTCTGGAAGTCTTAAATTCCAAAATTCTCCGTTATATCCTGCAATGTGATATCAAAGAATGATCACAAGTCTTTGTATAATAATGACAATTTTCATACCTTAACTTGTGATGTGATTTTGGATTCTTATTTTGTGTTGTCTTGTAAATGTTGATAGAATGGCTCCCAAGAGGACATCAACATCTGCAGCACCAGCCATGACTCAAGCCGCCATAAAGAAACTAGTTGCTGATAGTGTTTCCGCAGCTCTGGAAGCACAAGCTGCTACCATGGCAAATACTGATAATACCAATAGGAACACCGGACAGAATGAAACTCTTGTAGCAAGAAAATGTAGCTACAAAGAGTTTATGAGCTGCCAACCTTTCAATTTCAAGGGTACGGAAGGAGCTGTTGGTCTCATCTGTTGGTTTGAGCGGACTGAATTAGTATTTTCTCGTAGCAACTGTACCGAGGACTGCAAAGTGAAATTTGCTACTGGTACTCTCACCGAAGATGCCTTGTCCTAGTGGAATTCCTATGCTAAACCTATTGGAATAGAGCAAGCCGACAAGATCGCCTGTACTGAATTGAAAAGGCTCTTGACCAATAAGTATTGTCCTCGAACTGAAGTTAGGAAAATGGAGGATGAGTTTTACAACTTGGTTGTAAAAGGAAATGATCTCAAGACTTATGCTAGAAGATTCCAAGAATTGGCAACTTTATGTCCAAACATGGTGCCAAATAATGAGAAACTTATGGAAGTTTTCATCGGGGGATTGCCCCAAAGCATTGAAGGAACCGTTACTGCATCAAAGCCTCAAACTTTGGAAGAATCCATCAACATAGCCCAAATGCTATTGAATCAGGTGCTAAAGCATGGTTCTGTGCAAGGAACCAACGATCACAAACGAAAGTTTGATGATAGAAGGAACACCACCACCAACAACACTAACAACTACCAAAATAACCGTAACAACAACAATAACAACCATTACCACCAATAGCAGAATAGAAGACAAGAAACTGTCAGGGCTTATGCTACCACCCCAACTGAGAACAAAAGTTGTACTGAAAACAAAAGGTACACTGGAACCCTTCCTTTTTGTATAAGATGCACCCTGCATCACACAGGATTTTGCACTGTCAAGTGTCAGACTTGCAACAAAGTGGGTCATTTGACCAGGGATAGCAGAAACAAAGGACATCTATCTCCAAACATCACTCCAGCATCCAACTAAATCTCGGGACGAGATTTCTTTTAAGGGAGGGAGACTATAACAACCTATAATTTTCATCTATGTAATTATCCATCTATTAAATTAGATGCAATTGTCATCAATGTAATATCTACTTATTAAATTAAGTACAACCATTTTCACGGGAATATTTTTGCTTTATTCCACCTATTATGCAACGTAACTTGCATAACCTAAGTAAATGAGCTCACGCAACCTACCTATGCCAACCCCATTAACGTTTATGTCAAATAAACATTATAATATGTCAAGCAATAGGTTTAAATATCAATACATTATCTATTTAACGTACCATTTATAACGTTTTTTATAAAACAAACCTTATACGTTAATATTTAAACCAAAACCCTAATCATATGTAATATTTTTATGCAATTCAAAGGTACAAGCTTTCAAGGCATGTGTACAAATTTCTAATGCATCATAATTTGAATATCCTTTCCCACCAAAACCCTGGTACAACTTCTTAAAGCTCAATACACAACCCGGTTAGGCACAATATTCAAATTTATCCGTTTTCCCTCCAAATTTCTTCTAGTCTCGTACAACCTTTTTAAGCTCATGTTACAAGCCTCCAATGCACACTTTTCTCTTAAACCCTAACCTTAACTAGTCCTACACTAACCCTAAAACCTACACCTTAATCCTAAACCCGAAAACCCTAGCAAACCCGTTACACCCTTAAACTAGTTCATAGTTTTCAAAATTTGATCTGTTGATAAAACATAGGATCTGGGAAAAATCAGTAAGCTTTGGGTATTAAGTAAAAATAATAGGTTGTAGCCCTGTGTCTTATGATCATTTTGCCGGTTGACTCGACCTGATTCGATGTCGGATGAATTAGTTATAGCCGAAATGGAAAATGTGCACAGATTCTGCACACCTGTAGTAAATGATTGTTATCTCTAAATTTTTGTATAGTGAACCCTTAATATGTAAAACTAAAAGTTGTAGATGACTCAAATATCTAACCATGCTCACTAGTTTGAGCTTAATTGGAATTACGGTTTGTAAATGATAACCATTGTACCGAGACCGATGTTGGTTGTCCAAAAACAGCCATGACCTTTAATGATGTATCAACCAAGCAACCACCCTAACTACACTATGACTCACCACCTTGCTAGCCACCTCAAGCACCTTAAGCACCTCAAGTAGCTCCATGACCTCATCACCACCTTGTCACCATCCTTGTACACCAAGCAAAACCCTTGGCCACCACTCCAAGTAAACTTGGTCCCTAATCCATCCAACTTGGCCTCTACTCTTTCTTTCACCCTATATATACACGAAACATACACATACTTTCTAATTCATCTCTAAAACTCAACACATACTCAAATCATGATCTAAACAAGTCCAATGAAGATTAAGAAGAAATTTTACAGCAAGTAGAAGCCAAGAAACAAGAAGAAAGAAGTCTCTTGATTCATTTCTAAAGTTTTCGAGTTGTTTTTACTCATTTCGACTCATTTCACCCATTTCGTGTGCTAGTAAGTCCTATAACTTGTTCCATAAGCTCTTGTATTGTTTTAGATTATATATCAGCTCCTATACATCCTTATGATCTCATGAAATCAGCCCTTAAACCCTAAAGCTTACTCATTTGGTTTTCCTAAACCAAACGCACTCTAAAAACCCTAAAAAGCTCTTTTCGTTTATCTAACAAGCTATAAGCCATAAGCTGTTATAACAAGCTCTTTCTATAAGCTTTAAGCTTGTAAACTTAACTTATTTTAGCTTATTCTAATAAGCCATAAGCTGCAAAACTCTTTTGGATTTCAAAAATATCAATATTATAAATTTTGGACTTAATTCGCAAATGGTTTCATGCAAATGGGTATATATTATAAATTCTTGAAACATATAACTTGAGGGGCTGAAAATGTAATTATCCTAAATTTAAACTTCAGGGGTTGTTTTGTCATACTTGAAAGTTAAAGGTTTAATGTTTTTAAAATATAATTAAAGGGTTTTAAATAATAATTAAAGGGTTTATATTTGTCATATATAAATATATAATATTATATATTATCATTATAAAAGTATTCATATATTAATATAAAATATATATTTATATATATATATATAATATATCAAGGGTATATATTGGTCATTTTTCATATTCACAAGACGTATAAAATGAAATATTTTTATATTAATTAAAAAAATATATTATAAGATATTATAGACGGGCGTTTTCATTAAAACCCGAACACATTTGTCGTAAACATTCGTCGATCGACTAACACTAATAAACAATTATGGATTCTAAAATATAACATATCTATTCATCCACTACTGTGAAAGAAACCTAAAAGATAATAAAAGTCTTATTATAACCTATCACGAAATAGGGAGTTTCATGTTAGGGGCTTCATTGGTAGACGATTGACGATTTTGCTGGATTTACGATTTTAAAGTCTTCTAGCTACCTCAAACTTTTTACTACATGACCTTTGATAGATAGCCCGAACAGTGGATACGAATAATCACAAGTTAATGAAAACCAAATTGAATTTTTACGTTAGAACTTAAAATAAAATAAATGTTTTTGGAAAGAAATCCATCCAAACTGAGACTTGACATATTTACCCCTTGGTAGGCGATGACGAGTCAGTTATTTTACCATATGTAATAAAATATCAAATCAAACACACTACCTCATAATCAATATTGAGTTCACTAACCCCACCTCAACTTGTTTTTTCTAAACTCCGTGGGGGATACATGTTATAAACATGAATACAAGTATTTTCCAACTGTATGCTATCCTGATATATTATTGCCTAAGTTACCTCTATTTTCCATGAGGCATCCACAACATCTTTGGATAGAGGCTCCCACCACATCTTTGGGTAGAGGCTCCTACAACATCTTTGGGTAGAGGCTCCCACAACATCTTTAGGTAGAGACACCCATATGGAAACAATTTGTAACAACTTGAATTATGGTTAATGTTTGGTTGCATGAGTTTAAGGCAATAATACTGTTTTCCATGATAATTGTAAATGCATGCAATTATTACCACTATAATGACTTGTATTCAACTATTATATTTCAAACCTATGAATTTCACTCAAACTTTGTGTTGACCCTTTTAGCATGTTTGTCTCAGGTAATTGAGCAATATATGACACGGAGTGGCATTGGACTTGAGGACGTCCAAACTTGTTATCATTCAAACTTTATGTTTTCAATGTACTTTGGGACCTTTTTTGTATAACTCTGATTATAATGAATGATAACTAAATTTTCTAAAACGTCTCTTTATGAGTCGCTTTCTATGATTGTGACTGTTGATTCATGAAGTAATACCCCAAAACTTAGCTTCCGCTGCTATGTGTGAAAATGGGGGTGTTACATTTACTCGATCCATTAACTCAACCTAACACAAGTGAACAATCATACCAATCTCTCGAGTCTAAAAATATTTCTTACAAAAAGACCGTTGCCCAATTTCAAAAGATTTTTTAAAAATGAAAGCACATTGTGTTAATCTGGAACTTAAATATCAAAATCAATCTTTAAAATTCGGGCAACGTGGTCAAATTTAAAATGAAACAAGTAATAAAGCCAAGATTAAAATGGAAAAAGATGTACTTGAAACAATTAACATCGAATTGGAACATAGTGTGGCTAAATTACTAGCAGAGAATGAGCAATTAAATAAGGAAAATGAGCATTTGAAACAGACTTACAAAGATCTTTATGATTCTATCAAAAAGATACGAGTTTAGACGAAAGACCATATTGACTCACTAATTGCTCAAGTAAATACTAAGATTATTGAAAATGCTGATTTAAAAGCTCAAATTCAGGAAAAGTTTTTTGTGAATGCAACAATGAAAAACGAATTAAGAAAGTTAAAAGGAAATAGCATGGATAATAAGTTTGCAAAACCATCAATCTTAGGGAAACCGGTTTTACAACCACTCAGAAACCAATCAGTTGTTAGACAACCGAATGCGTTTCAATCTGAACGACCAAAATTTTCAAAACCACAGTTTGCCTCCCAAGTTGATGTGAATAACAATTTGCCAAAACCAGTCACTCCTCATTATTTGCCAAAAGTTTGAGAATCTGTGCTTGCAAAACCTCATCACGTGATTGCACCTGGCTCATCTAGGAATATTCAAGAAGAATCGTATGGTTCAAATGATATGGCTCATCATTCCTTTATAGAGGAAGCTAGGAAAAAGACAAAAGAAAGAAATAGGAATTCAAAAACTAGTATGATGCCTTCTGCTAAACTATAAAACACTGCTAATAGTAGCAAACCAAAACCTAGGGACAATAATCAAACAACTAGGAATTGGCCTACTTCTAAAAGTAGTCGCGTAACAATTACAACCGTGCCCGTAGCAGAACACTCTAGGAATTTTAGTTCTTTTTCGGACTCCAAACACTTTTTTGTTCTACATGTCAGAAATGTGTCTTTAATGCAAACCACGATGCTTGTATAACAAAATTCCTGAATGAAGTGAATTCTCGTGCTAAGGTTCAATCCCATAAGACTAGAAACAGTAACAAACCCGTAGAACTAAGGAGTCATACTCAGATTCCAAGTAGGCATATCTTTACAGGACATAGGTTTTCTCCAAATAAGTCTTCCGTTGTGCATGAGAAAGTAAACACTCTTAGATCTTGTCTTAGGTAGAAACTGACGGGTAGAATTTTTAAGATTGCTGGTCTTAGGTAGATTCCAACCGGAAAGGTATTCACCTCTAGCACAACCAAGGTTGACAGTGAAACTCAAAATGGTTCAAAGGAAGATATTACTAACCCATATAAATGTGAACAAACTCTTAATGTCAGTACAGGTACACTTAACATAAGTACATGTACATCTTCTCATCCAAAAAAGGAAAGTCTCGGACTTAACATAAGTACATGTAAATCTTCAAAACAAGAGAAATCTTCTTGTTTTTTGACCGTTCTCATCAATAAATTTCCTATTTTCCTATGCTCGTTTAGTCATCAAGTGGATCAACGTACATTAGCTTGTATTTTAATTCACTTGTTCAATCAAAAATGGCAATCACATATGCCATTTTGAAGGGGAGAATGGTGAATAAAATGTGATCAATAAGGTTTAACTTGGTCTCTCAATGTGTATCAAATGGTCAATGGCTTCTGAACAATTTAATTCAAGACCCGCGCCTCAAGTCATGACTCCTGGAACACTCAGTTCAAGACTTGTACCAAATCCTATTCCTCAACCACCTTATGTTTCACCGACTAAGAATGATTGGGATATCTTGTTCCAACCAATGTTTGATGAATTCTTTAACCCTCCACCAAGTGTTGTTTCTCTAGTTCTCGTAGCTGCTACTCGAATACCTGATGATCCAACCGGTTCACCTGTATCTACTCCACTTAAACAGGATGCACCACCTGCAAGCACTTTATCACTTCAAGTACAAGAACACTCTCCAATTATCTCACAAGGTGTTGAAGAATCACCAAAAACACCACATTTTCATGATGATCCTCTTCATGAAACTCTTTATGAAGACTCGACTTCTCAAGGATCGTCATCTAATGTGTGACCATCCCATACTCCATTTGAACTTCTTGGTAGATGGACTAAGAATCATCCAATAGCAAATGTGATTGGAGATCCTTCTCGCTCAGTCTCTACAAGAAAGCAACTTAAGACTGACGCTATGTGGTGTTATTTCGATGCCTTTCTCACTTGAGTTGAACCGAAGAATTTTAAAGATGCATTGCTTGAATCCTCCTGGATTGAAGCTATGCAAGAAGAAATACATGAATTCGAGAGGCTGCAAGTCTGGAAATTAGTACCTTGTCCGGATCTCGTTATTTTAATCAAATTGAAGTGGATCTTCAAAGTCAAGAAAGACAAGTGTGGCGGTGTGCTCAAAAACAAGGCTCGATTAGTTGCTAAAGGATACATACAAGAGGATGGGATAGACTTTGAGAAATCGTTTGCACTTGTTGCCATACTAGAATCCAATCGTATCTTTATTGCTAATGCTGCCAACAAGAATATGACAATCTATCAGATGGATGTCAAAACAGCTTTCTTGAATGGCGAGCTACGCGAAGTGGTTTATGTTACTCAACCGGAAGGATTCGTAGATCAAGACAAGCCAAATCACGTGTACATGCTTAAAAAGGCACTCTATGGTCTTAAACAAGCCCCATGCGCATGGTATGATATGCTTTCAAGTTTTCTTCTATCATAAGAATTCTCCAAGGGTGCAGTCGATCCTACTTTATTCACAAGGAAAGCAGGCCGTGACATCTTATTGGTAGAAATTTATATCGACGATATAATTTTTGCCTCTACTAAACCTGCTATATGTGATGAATTTGCTAAAACAATGACTTCTAAATTTAAGATGTTGATGATGGGCAAAATATCATTCTTTCTATGACTTCAGATTTCTCAAAGTTCCAAAGGCATCTTTATTAACCAGTCTAACTATGCTCTTGAAATAATAAAGAAATATGGTATGCTATCTAGTGATCCTGTTGACACCCCTATGGTGGACAAAAGTAAACTGGATAAAGATATACAGGAGAAAAAAGTCGATCCTACAAATTACCGTGGGATGATTGGTTCCTTAATGTATCTTATATTCAGCAGACCAGACCTCATATTTGCAGTGTGCATGTGTGCCCGGTATCAGGCAAAGCCTACCAAAAAGCACTTACATGCAGTTAAGTGAATCTTTCGATACTTGAAAGGAACCATAGATATGGGTCTTTGGTATTCAAAAGATTCTTGCATTACTCTAACAGCATATCGGGTGTCAAGCTACTAGACGCAGCACATCTGGAAGTGCACAATTCCTGGGGGATAATCTTGTTAGCTTGTCATCCAAAAAGCAGAAAAGCACTGCTATATCCAGTACAGAGACTGAATATCTAGCATTATTTGGATGTTGTGCTTAAATCTTATGGATGAGATCACAACTAACAGACTATGGTTTTAAATTCAATAAGATTCCTCTATACTGTGATAACAAGAGTGCAATCGCTTTATGTTGCAACAATGTTCAACACTCAAGATTAAAACACATAGATGTGCATACCACTTTATTAAGGAGCAAGTAGAAAATAGAGTGGTGGAACTCTACTTTGTCAGAACAGACTATCAACTAGCAGACATCTTCACCAAAGCTTTGCCACGAGAAAGATTTAACTTCTTGATAGAAAAGCTTGGACTAAAAAGCATGTCTTCTGAAACTCTGAAAAATCTGGCTGAAGAAGAGGAAGAGTAATGGTCGTAACTCTTCACATATCCTATGTACTATATGTAAATAAGAAAATATAAAAACACAAAAAGATTTTTATTTCTTATAAAAATTTTGAAAAAAAAGAAAATACAAAAATATAAAACTAGAAAAAAATACAAAAATATGTAATTCAGACATGTCTTCTAGGAATCGATAACATTTACGGCCTTAGAAATGTCATTCAATAATGACACAGTGCTGTAAATGAAGTTCGAGCAGAAGTTCAAAAGTTTTCAAAACATGTCAATGGCTTGCTGTTATTTGAGATAGCAACCCGATCTTCATCTTAAAGGCAAGTTTATCGTCAAAAAGATAACTTGTCCTCACAACGGAAAATTAATTTTTCTCGGGTATGAATTACTTCATATTCATACAAAGGCTTGTGAATACTTTGCTACACAACCCGGGCTTTCTGAAAAAAAGTGTACGTGTCAGTGCAGTTATTTTTCAAAATAAGAGAAATCTTATTTTTGTTGGTGTTGTTTTTTCAAAATAAATCAGTCAACTCAGTTTCTCATCCGAAAAAAAAATTAAAAGAATTTTCTATCACTCAAACAATGTCTACAACTCTTTAAATAGAAAACGAGACATTATTTGAGGGGGAGAAATGTGCTAATAATTCTTTCAAAATGTTCTTTCAAAATCAATCAAGGAATAAACGAAAAAGGTTTTGAAAATAGCGGATCATGATTTAAAGAGGAGTTAATTAATTTTAACTCATTTAGGCTTTAGATGTTATTTGTTTCAACCTTTTGGGTTTAGAATGCAACATGTGGTAATTAGGAACTTACGCCTTTTAACTTGCAACTATAAGGATCTAGGTTTCCATTGGTATAAGTTTTATAACCCGAACGATTTTTCTCAAAAATATTAATTTTATAAATCATGTTCTGGTTAACCATTTGAAAAAGTGTTCTAATCAAATCAGAATTAGTTTTTGACATTACAAACAGATTTTCAAGAAATTTCAACCACTCGAACAAATACAATAGATCTTTAAATAGAATATGGGTCTTTGTTCGAGGGGGAGAAAGTGTTTTCGAATTATCTTCAACATGTCACGGTAATTATATGGAAAAAGTTTTAACTTAACGGATAATAATTTGAGGGGGAGTTAATTTATTTTTAACTCCAAGGGCTTCATATGTCATAAGTTAATAACTTTAGGGGCTTAAATATAATTTCAAGATTAGTGGCTTAGGCTTAAAACTACATTCGATCAATTTTACCAACACCTCATAGTTTTTAAAGGCTTAGGATTGTTTGGAAATAATTACGTAGTTTTAGAAGCCTTGAAGTTGATGATATGTTTCTGATTCATTTAATATTTCCCCAATCAGTCAATCACTAAGCTTATTTTCGAAGGAGTAGAATCTGTTGACAAAAGAGGTACACATAGGTTTGATAAGTATGGTGATTCCTTTAGATAGTCAGTATCTTGCAAGAAGAAATGTGTACATTCGGGACTTAGTTGCCTTAAGTGTTATCATTTCGGCTATTTAGAGGGTATAATTGTGACATCCGGGACTTAGTTGACTTTGATGTTTCAATCTATATCATCTTTATCATATAAGGAGAAATTCATACATCCAGGTCTTAATTGACTTTGGTGTTATGGTTTCGAATTAATTGTGTAGTTCGGATATTTAGGCTTTACACATCAAGTCTTCTTATACAACAAGACTTCTTCGTGCGGGTATTCTTATTCTGATGCGCTTGGAAGAAAGTCTTGAATCTACTCAAGAAAGGATTGTTGGTTCGGGTGGAGGCTATAGAAGCTTCTAAAAGAAGAAGAAGAATGATTGACTATAGAATTCAACAACTTTTCAAAGGTTCAAGTAAAGGATCTGGTATTATTCCAAAGGTTCTCGATGAGCCAAAGGACAATTTTGATAGATCAAGCAACTCACTTTCTTGATCTGATAATGAAGTTCAAGACTTCTACAGTGATGAGGAAAACAAGGATGAGGAAAACAAAGTTGATGCAGAAGTTGCAAAGAAACAAGCTGGAAATGAACAACTTGTTTAACTCTGTCATTGACTGAACAAGAGATTTAGCCAATGGTGGATGTTCCTATTCATCAAGAAGACCCGACTGTCCAAAGAACTCCACTCATTGACACTGTTATCTCAATAGTTAGTGAAAATACAACATCAACACCCACACCACTAACCATACAAGCTCAAGTTCAAATGTGTTCGACCTCTTGCTCAAAAGACAGATTCTGAGAAGCTTAGAAGTGCTAGTTGGTGGAAGGAAAACAGAGAAGGACAAACGACTATTGTAGAGGATAGTATGACTACATCATACTTGGTTTAAACATGTCAGGTCCTATCTCATATCTTATCTTGTATAATATATAATTATGTAGTGTACAGAAATAAGTATATATGTGTTAATTGCATTTTTTCATGAATTTTTCATTAAATTCAAAATATTTTAAAATATATACTTAACACTATATTCTTTCCTTAACAATTGAGAGAGAACATCAATATGTTCCAAATAAGATTGCTAATTAGTAATATCTCTCCCACGCACAGTCTTAATCAATTGATATCCTAAATATTAAAAGATTTTGACATTTTGGATAAGGAGAGAAAATGTGATTAAAAAGTATGCAACTAATAAACATGATCTAAAAGGGCTTAGGTTAGGGGTGTTGACAAGCCGAACAATTAACGAGCTACTCGAGCTCGAGATCGTTTAAGTCGAGTTCGATCATGAATTTTTCGAGCTCGTGTCGAGCTCAATCACAAAACACTACTCGATTAGTTTAACGAGTCGATCCTAAAAAATATTTGACTCGACTCGGATCGTTCAAAAGCTCGTTTAACAGGTCGAGCCGAACAAGCAATTCGAGCCAAACGAGTTCGAGCTCTCGAGCCTACTTACATATATAAATATAAATATAAATATATAGGATTCGTTGGAAGAAGGTTTCGAACACATGATCTGTCGTTGAAAAAGACAACGTGTCAACCAGATACACCAAGTACACCTTAGTAATATATGTACGCAGATAATATATATATTGACATATGCATATACAATAAAGGTTTCCTTTTTTTATCACTCGTGTTTTTTGGAATGTTTTTGAAAATGTTATTTCGTAAATAATTTTCCTTAGTGATTTTGACTTGCCAACTAATTTATTAAACTTTTCATATTAAAGAAACAAAATATATAAAGTTAGTTAAAAACTTGATTTCTATTTTATCAACACATTGAATATGCAACATATTTAATCTTTCATTTGTTTTATGAGTTAAGTTCATGTTACAATTTTAATAGCAGTCACATCGTTGTCTTATATGTAAATAAATTTTCAAAATGCAAAAACATATCAAGACATGCAAAATCCGAATAATCTTAAAACTTATCAGAGTGATAGGTGTTGCCGCCTATAACACAAAGGTGCAGTGCAATATAATAGTTATAAGGGTGCCATAGGAGCTATTTTGGCACCTACAACATGTTATCTACCAATGCACTGTTTTTTTCTAAAGACATCGAACTAAAAGAGTCATAAAAATAAGATAAAACCTAAACTCGATGAAACCTCAAAACAAACATGTTACCATGAATGCAAGACATCTTAAAAAATGTCGTTCAGCCTAAACATACTTTCAAAGAAATTGTCATCCTTAAACAATTGTGTTTCATATAGGCCATCCACGTGCTAAAAATCACAACATGCAACGGCTGTATCCTAAACATTTCTACAAATAACCACAAAATACAACATGCAACCGCTTTATAATTATAACTAAACAGAAACCCTAACACCAAAAACCATGATTTTTGTTAAATATTATGTGTTTGGTTTTCTTTTGTACGTGTGTATAAGAATTTATGAGAATAACAAATGAAAACGACGTCGTTTAGTTTAACCATGAAATAAAACTACATAGTCATTTCCTAAAAGTCGTCGTTGCACCCTTAAACATTGTTGTTTCGTCCAAGTCAGTCTTAAACTGTCCAACCACATAAACGGTGTCATTTTGACAAACTCACAACGCAGTCGTGCTTCACTATTGTATGAAAGGATTACAAATTCATAATGTTTTATCATTTCTTTAAATATGTCCTTCTATTGGTGGTTTGAATGGATTATTATAGCAATTTTTATTTGCATTAAAATAGAATTTACATAGTGATGGAAGGCAAACGCTCAACAAGCTGCCCCGCAAGCCTTTTTGAATTACAAAACTTATTCTTTTAAAAACAATATTTGTGGATCTGGGAGTCATAACATTACTATGCATGACTCGTTGAACTCTAATGAGGAGCTCCACCGCCTCGGGTGAAAGAAAACCAAAGGTATCAAACGCAAAAGGAACAAACACGTGTTGATTTTCAATGTATGCTTTCTTGTGTTTTGTCACTTTGCACGAGGCGGCTTTCAAAGCAGCACGTCCCACTGTAAATCCCTGACTACTCAAACTCACAAGAGGAGAAACACCGGCCAGGTCGACACACGCATGCTTCCCTCAAACCATCTAAAACTCAAAACGTCAGCTGGTCTGAGTGTGGATCTTCCATTCAACAGATTAGTCAAAAAATTCACATGTGTTTCTTTCTTAGCATATATTCCGGCAAGCCTACTAAAATAACTATATTAGATATTATAGCAATTGTTTTTGCTAAAATCTAATAAAAATAATTTATATGCTTAGATATAATTTACCGCTTGAATCCATAGCCCAATTAAAATGTTTTACCGCTTAAACCCTCGATCTCCACAAAGAGGCTATTAAAGCTAACTACATGGTATTAAAAGTTCTTTTTACCTTTTTCTTGCTGTAAATGCCTTGCTATATCTCTTATACTATGTATCATTTATCTTAAGATATATATTTTAAAAGACGTTTGGAATACTCTTTTGATGTTCTCTTAAGTCTTAGTTACTTAACTAATTTCTTATGACATGATGGCATCACATCAAAATCAAGTCTAAGATGACGATCATCCATTTACACAGACGAAGAGAGCTAAAAGGTCCGTGGTGTGGAAAGATATGATTGAGGTATTAGTGAATGGTGTGAGAAAAGCACAATGCATTCATTGTAAAGATTATCTTTTACTAAGTACCTCATATGCTACAACAACACTTAAAAGGCATCTTGGAACCTGTGGAGCAAAGAAACTAGCAATGGGTAAGGAGGGTAGCATATCAATATTTAAAGCTTTGAATGATCGTTATTTAATTCATACCAAAATTAATTTGCTTGTTTGTTGTTTTGTAGAAAGAAAAGTAGTAGCCGGTTGATGTTCCTAATATATATAGGAAAATCAATATGGTGCGTCTTGATCTTAGATTTTTTGTAAAGAGTTTCTAAAGCTATGTTTTATCTCGGTTTCTAACTTGTGACCTTTTATTGTTTCTTGCAGGTTTTTTATGTGATAGCAAGGTGCTTTTGAGATGGCATTTTATGGTGGATATGAGATTTGTTGTTTGTTTTTGCTTTAAAATTTGATGTCTTTTTTATTATATTTTATCAACCTTGTGGTTCTTTTGTTATGAAGTATGTCTTCTTAAAATGTATGGATCTGTTGTTTACATTGGTTAAAAGATTGGTGGTTGTAATTTGAAGATCATTCTATCATCAACTAACATGGATGTTATGTTATCACTTCCATTACATGGTATATATCTCATTAGTTGCTCGTCTGTGATTTATTTTTAGTTAGATAACATAATAAACGAGCTTACTCAAATTCTTGAAAGACAATAAAATAAATGAGCTAATCGAACTCTAGCATATAAACGAGTAATTTGAGCTTGTATATTAGATAGCCAGATTAATAAACGAGTATTGAGTTTGAGCTCGAACAACTATACTATAACCGATCTCGAGTTCGAGCCTTAATAAAAAAAATTATTCGAGCTCAAGTCGAGCTCGAACCGGATATAGTCAAACGAGCCGAGCCAAAATGTAAGATACTCGACTCGACTCAGATCGTTAGCACCCCTAGCTTAGGTGCTAGCTTCTCCCTTGTATGTGCAAAAGGCTTTCGATAATCGATGCGCATATACAGGGGGGCATTTTCAAAAGATGAAAACATCAAGGTACAAAAGCTTTGATTTATATCACAAGTACCTTGATTGGTTTTTCAAATGGTTTTAATGGCAAGAATGGAGATACCCAAAAGACTGACCATGTATTTAATTTTATGGAGTTATAAGGTGGTTAAGATTAGGTATATGTTCCATGATCCAACCAGAGGGATCTACCTAGGGACATTCCATTAGATAGTATAGAAGTCTTTAGGTATGATACAAAAGGAGTAAAAGTGAGAATGGGGAATAATGCCTACTAAGACAGCGCTAACACTGGAATAAACCCAACAAGGTGTTAGTAATGAAGTCTTGGTAAGCATTGAAGGGGTTGAAGAATGAAAAAGAAATTTAAGATAAAGGGTGCACTTAGGCAGAAACTGGGTCAATACATATGCTATTAGAAACACTAAGCTGTTGTCTGGTATTAAAGATAGACATCATGGACCCAGTGATGCAATGCACAACCCTCCCTAGCCACTCAGAATCTCTTAAAAGATTTATGTTTCAATTCTCACGGAGACTAAACACGTTATCTATCGACTTTCTCACTCCGAGTAAGTTGGTACTGAAAAGGTGGCAGTCAACTCCGGCCTCCGATTACTAAAATTGAAATGCACTATTGAGTCTAGAGCCATAAGAGATCATCCATAAATCTCACTAGGACACTATCTACCATTCACTTGTTCTTCATACACTATGAAAGCAAGTAAAATATCAAGAGTTCTATGCATTATCCTCATGATCTTACCACAACATCAGAGTGATACTTAAGTATTCACAATAACGATGGAAATCCTTCCAGAGCCAACATCAAACAATCTCTGCAGTAGGTGACTTGTGAGATCCTATATGGATCAAACTTGTGAAATTGGATATCTATTCGGTCCAGATTATGAATTGACGACTTAATCGGTAAGATATCAACTAACTGATTCACTCTTATCATGTTGTCTGCTTTGAGACGTTCCGATAAAGAGAACAAGCAAGTAAGGTAATTTTGATGTTCACACATCAGAAGATCCAATACTTATGCTGCAAATCATGTCAAGGAGATTCTTCTTAATTTGAATCTACCTGATCACAGGTTGGTCCTCATGAAACCGGAGGTTACTCTAACCAAACCCAAGTGGATGACAAAGCCATATTCGTCTACAAGCTTTGTTGCTAACTGTTTTATTACAGGTTCATGTAAAGATGGAGATACCTCGTTCCAGCAAAGTCAAGTTCATAACTGTATGCTCATACTCAATCAATGAATATGATGATATGATGAAAGCTCGAATGTATGTTATTCAAGACTTCCGCTACTCTGATACTTAAAAAGTCTTCCTTGAAGTCATTATGTAATCAAGATGAAGCAATCCAAAGAAGAATACTTTATAGCTTTCAAGACAAAATAATAGTATAAGCATGTCGGTCTGAAGGTCACAAGATCACAAGGAGGCACAAGATTACAAGATAACACAAAGAGATGAAGTTTGGCTGATGATCTCAAAGAAGCTCACGATCACAGTTTATTAAGCAAGTAGGAGCAAGCTCAACATCAAGCTCACTACATGTTGATACAAGATAAAGATTAAAGATTAAAGACTACGAGCAAAGACGAAGACATTCATAGAATGCTAGGCTTAAAATTTTGTAACTTGGAGTGACCTCCCTTAAGGGGAGATTGTTAAGAATCGAGAAAAGACTCGGTCACTTCCAATATTATATATTGTTGCTCGTAAACGTAAGCTAACCAGGCCAAGCCCATGGATAATGCAACCCATGGACGGCCTACTAGGAAGTATATAAGCCCTATCCATCCCATGGAGAGGGTGTTGGTCATTTGTGTAAACACTTTCTCTTTCTAAGTGATTTTTCATTTTCTCTCTACACTTTGTCCAACTATCCTTTCTCTCTAGTTTCTCTTATACATCATCTAGGATTACTTATTTATGAATATCATCATAACGTTCACTCTTAGTGATCAAAACCCTACTTACCAATGAACCTACAATCGATCGGTACACTGCTCGTTAGTGTTAGTTAATAGATAAAGTCGGCAAAATATAAATAGTAAAACTTGATAATATAATTACCTATACTAAACGACACATCAATATTATTCCAACATACTAACGAACAATTAAAAAACCATAATTTTCATAAAGTGCATACGAAAGTATTCTACGTTTGCATTGATCCACTCGTATGCATCGAAAATGCCTTAAAGGAAGTTAATCGATATTTGTGCTCGTTATCGGTTAGTTCAAGTGATATGAGGATGTCTAAATCATATGCGATACTTCATCACTATGAGACCATCATCAACAGTCAAAAATGATGAAGCACACACAATGAGGAAGTCAATCATAATTAAACCATGGCTAAGAATTTATTTTATTTTTATTATATTTTATAAGCTTGATAAAAAGTTGATAAGGTCTTCAAGATCATGAAGACGATGTGTCATGCGTGTTAAATTTATTGCTAAAAAACTATTCTTTTTTTAAAGTGTGATTCTGTTAAAAAAGAAAATAACTAAATACTATGTTAAATACTTTTAGGAGTACATATTTGGTTAAATTAATTTTTAAAATACCACACTTAGAAAAAAAACTCTATGTATGTGTACATTCTTTATTTATATTTATAGATAGTTCTATAAAATAATAACATATCTTTACAACCTATAAAGCATTTTGACGCTTCCCTCCTAATTCTTTTTAAGATTTTCAAAAATACTTTTTAAACATTATAAGATGTATAGCTAGGTTTACAAATATAATTAATGCTATTATTATTAGTCTAGTTCATGTTCCCGAGAATTCTATAAGCTAATTGGGTCTAAGTTGGGGGCTTAAAGCCTATTAGATATCAAGCCCAGTCCATGGAAGCCCACCAAAGCCCATGGCCGGCCAATAGTTACTATATAAATCCTTCTCCAAGTGTGGAGAGGGTGTTGGTTCTCTTTCTTTCTTCCAAGCTAATCAACCACTCTTTTGTTGCTCTCTTGTTCTTTCTCTCTCTAAAACATCTCTCTCTCTCTCTAGAATCTTAAGCATTTCATGTGTAAACTACAAAACGCATTGTGTCATTATAAGGCGAACGTTATCTTATGAAGCAAACATCTCTCAAGGCCACACCGATGTGGGATTTTCCTAGTGTGTCACACTAGCCACCACCTTTTATTCGACTGTTACACTTTGTAATGTATCGTTAAGCATTTGATATACTGATTATTTGCTTGTGACAGACATGCAGACACACTACTAGACATTTGATGCCGTTAACATTTATTTTAGGGTACCCGCAGTCGCAACACGTGGGTACCCTACTAGTTTATTTTATAATATATTTTTCTCTTCTACATCAAATCAAAATCTAAATCCTATTCCAACTTTAAATGCAAATTAAAACCTAAATCTCAACCCCATCTACCAACTAAACGGGCCCTTATATATAAAACCCGACTAACTCAAGAGGCTTTGTAAATGATGGGCCCACCAACTATCATGCCTAATTTCTAAACCATAATTGCAAGACAAAGTAACAAACATAGGATATGAAAAGACCCAATGGCTGCTTTGAAAAATGCTAAATATGAAAAGACTGCTAAAGAGTACCAAGACTTGTTTGACACACTACTGTGTAGAGTAGATGTGAGTGAAGATCATGCTTTTAGTTTGTATTTGGGGGGCTTACCTACTGAACTGGAAATGAGTGTGTGAATGTTTAAGTAGTGGCAGTAGTAATAAACCACCGTTGCTACATTTGCCTAATCCAACCACTGAACTAACAACACCAGTTCGAAAACAGATAACTCAGAGGATTATGAGGAAAAGAGAGCCAAAAATATGTGTTTTTACTATGATAAGAAATTTGTTCCTGGTCACAAATGTGAAGGGAAACTGTTTTCTCTTGTGGTATTGCTTATGAAAGAATTGGAGGAGGAATTTTAAGATGCATAAGAGGACTTAAAGGAGTTGGAAAATGAAGAATTGCACAAAACTTCATTGAATGCTATTGCTGGTGCAAGTCCTTTTCAAACCATAGGGGTTATCAAAATTGTAGCTATCAAGTATAAGTTATATATTTTGGTCGATTCAGGCTTTACTCACAATTTCTAGACATAAATGTAGCTAAAAGAATGGGCTGCAAAATCATACCTACAAGTCTTGTGAGCATTACAATGGTTGAAGGAAGGCAACTTGTGAGTGTGAGTGAATGTAAAGGTTTTACATAGCAATTGCAGGGTGAAACCTTTGTTACAGATGTTATGTTGCTACCACTTGGAGGGTGTGAGATTATGTTGGGTATTCAATGGTTAGCAACTTTGGGCAATATTAAATGTAACTTCAAAGAACTAAGGATGAAATTTGTTCACATTAACAAGAAATTGGTGCTTCGAGGTAGTCCTAAGAGCCGAGCTAAATGGTTAACATGTAAGAAACAAGTACCAAGGATGGATCATGCCTAACAACCTGAAATGATGATGATGTGTATATATACAAGCACTAGCATAAACATAGGGTCTCTTGAAAAGATGGAGTCTTAGGAAATGGTACCTAAATCGCAGCCAGTGATTGACTCTTTTGGGGATGAAATTGTAGTTCCAAAACAACCGCCACCACTCAGATCTCTTGACCGTAGAATTACAATAATTTAAAGTGTTCATTAGTTAGTAATAGACATCTTCTCACTCAGAAAAATGCTATAGAAGCAAGGGTCAAAGAGTTATGTGAAGCAGGGGTAATCAACCAAAGACACAGTCCTTTGCCTTCTTTTGTAGTGAGGGTCAAAATGAAAACTAATCTTGGTCATTTGAAGTTTGATATTTTAGATTTAGCCTCAGAGGAAAAAGAGCAAAGTGTCACGTGTGTTTTGTGGCATGAGGAGATGTTTACTTCATACTTATCGGCTTGCTCACTCGGTTGCACATTGGATATTCACTAGCTTGTTCATTTAGTTACTTGATCTTGAAGATAAGATCATTTTAAGAGGGTGGATTGATAGGAGTCATTTAGGAAGTCAACACAAGTCAACCACCAAGTACACCACAAGCCTTTCCCTCCCATTCCACATATAAATGCCAATCATTGTTCTTTCATCTAGAGCCCTAGGTATGGTAACACTGAGCTCGACGTTATGCCTAACTAACACCGGCGTTGCCGGCATTACCATGCCGCCATCAACAAAAACCTAAAGACATTGGGCTTGGAGTTATCCCACCGACGCATGTTGTAACTTGATTTTTTTTCTTTCTTTCTTTTGGGTTTTAGATGTGTTTTTGGTGTGTATGTGTTGATTGTGTGTGCTTGAGTATGTGTAGTGTATGTGTTTTTCAGTGTGTGTAACGTGTGTGTGTGTGTGTGTGTTTACAATGTATAGATGTATAAGGTGATTAGTGTTTGCATTATTTACAATTTTAGTCCTTTTGGTTTTCTTTTGTACTTTTTTTAAGCGGGTTTAAAAAGGTAAAAAAAGTTTAATTTAGTTTTGTAACTTAAAAAAAGAGGTTTTGATACCCGCGCTTCGCTGGGATGCGTTTTGTATAGAGCTTTTTTATTGAAAATGTTCCTTTATCGAACCTCAACAATTATACACCGATATTCAATATTTTATTAAACCACAACAATCATGCATAAAAACTCGTTCTTACTTCAACATCCTATTTAATAATATGACAAGCCTCAATATTCTTGACTGGTAAACATAACATAACCCGCTAAATACAACTTTGAAATAGATTAGTTTTGATGGTATAGTAGTAATCTCTTTATCTAAATTAAGAGTTTATCCCATAATAGACACGTTTATAAGTATTTTCGTTCGAGGTAATAACTGATTAGACTAAATATTTTCAATAGACTGGTGAATGTATATCCTTTGTTAGACTTGTTAGGTTCATAAAAAGTATCGATTATGTGGTTTAGTTATATTTAGTTAATAGTCTTTATTTTGTTTAGTATAAAGTAGCTTGTAATAAGGTATATTATGCTAAAAGAAAGAAATAGCATAATTACCAAAGATTAGGGACTAGAAGTGAAAAATAAAGGAAGGGGAGGCTCCTTCCTTCTCCTATAAATACTCCTCTAATCATCATTAGAGGTTGATGCTTCTGTATTAAACATTTTCCTTTTCCTTCCATTTATAACATTTGAAATTTGAATACTTTCCCTTCACTACTATTCTCTCTAAGCATCCATGATTGATAATGTATGATTCAAGATAAACAAGACCTAACAAGTGGTATCATACGCCATTGGAGAATACGAGTGAGTCGATTTGTGCATTTTTTTCTACGTCCGAGAACCTCGTGATGATACTCGGTGAATTCGGTTGAGGTGTTTGAGCTTTCGAGTTGAGTTTTTTTGAGAATTTGGGCGTTATCGAGTGTTATCGAATGTGGTGTTTGCATTTTTAGTAGTTTCCTATAGTTCTCGGAAGCGTTTCTGCATTCTCAGATCATTTTTCTTGAAGTTTTAGGAGTTTTAGTAGCACTTGTAGTCTTATCTCGACAGAAAAGTATTGTAATAGATATATATGCATTTTCGGTTCTATCAAAAATCGTATATTAGGAGAATATTATTAAACTCGGTTCTATCGAGTTTTATAGCCTTTCACACTTTTTTGGTTCTATCGAAAAGTGTGAATAATGAATTAGTGTTTTTAAATCTCGGAAATACGATTACTAAGCGTTAAAATACATCAAGATCACAGTTTTATCGTGAATTAGGATTTTGAAAAACAATTTTTTCAATTTCTAAAAACTTGGAAATCAAATTCGGTTTTATCGAATTTGATGTTTTAAGTGTTTTGGATTATCCAGTAATCATACATTTTGGTTTTATAGAGTTGGTGGTTATTGATAATTCATAATCTTCGAATTTTTCAAAACTCGGTTTTATCGAGTTTAGAGTAAGAATATTTCCGAGTTTAATACGTTTTAGGAATACAGAGTTTGTTAGTATTTTTTCCGAGTTTAGTTCTGTTCGAGAAGTGTACCGAGTTTCATAATACATGATATTCGAAAACAGTGTTGTCCAAGTTTTACAAGTGTTCGAGAAATGTACCGAGTTTGGAAATCTTTTCACAAATATCACTTATTTTCGTCTACAAAGATCCAATCTTTGAATCATAAGAAATGTCAACATCCAAAACATATCAACAATCTCTTGCTGATGCCGGTTCTGAGACTATGCCTCCCATGCTTGAAAGAGGTAGTTATATACCGTGGGGAAGTAGATTTAGACGACACGTAAATCGAATGAGGGAAAACCGAAAGTGACTTAACAAAGAACTTGATGAAGGACCTTATCAGTTTGAGATGTTCATTCCTAACAACTCCACAGTTCCGAAATTCCAAACAGCTAAGGATTTACAAGGAGATGCTTTATTGCATTATGATGATGAGATGGAGCTCATGAATCTGATTCTTCTTTCTATTCCAAATGACATTTATAATTCTGTGGATGCTTGCACTTCGGCTAAGGACATGTGGAAAAGAGTAGAACGTCTTATAAGGGGAACTATACAAAACAAAGTTGATAGAGAAACTCGTTTTACAAACGAATTTGATCAGTTTGTTGATGAACCGGGGGAAGCCCTTGTTTCAGTTTACAATCATTTTGCTCAGTTAATGAATGATTTAAAAAGAAATGACATTTATTTTCCAATTGTTACAATTAACACAAAGTTTCTGAATAGCTTCTAACCGGAATGGTTGAAATATGTTACCTAAGTTCGTCTTGCTAAACGTGTGACAGTGGATACGTTTGATGATCTTTTTGATTACCTTCAGTAATTCGAGAAACTAGTTAATGTCTCAAGAGCAAAGAAGTTAGAAAAATCTCATGATCCTTTAGCTCTCGTAACACATACGGGTTCATCTTCCAGAAACACATCATCTTATTATGTGACACATCCTACGTCTGTGGTTGATTATGAAGATGAGTACCAGCAAGATGATGTTTACACCAATTCTGAAGATCCTCTAGCATCTGCAATGTTGTTACTTGCTCGAGCCATTACTCAAAATTTTTTACTCTAACAAATAATCGTCTTCGCACTTCATCTAATACCAGAAACCAAGCAATTATTCAAGGTGACAGGGTGAATATTCAAAGCAGGAACTCTGGTAATGCTGGAAGAAATAATAGACGAGCTTATGTTCAGAAGGAAATCGTAGAGGGGTCGAATGCTCCAAATGAGACCGGAAATGTTCAAAGGACTCTTCGAACCTCGTCTTCAGGAAACACTTCAACTATTCAATGCTACAACTACAGTGGAAAAGGACATTATGCTAGGAATTGTCCAAAGCCAAGAGTTCGAGACTCGAAATACTTCATGGAACAAATGTTGCTGGCAAAATAGGATGAAGCTGGAGTAATTCTTACCGATGAGCAAAATGATTTTCTCTTTGCTGATGCTTCAAGGATGGAAGAAATTGAAGAACTCAGTGCAAACATATGCTTAATGGCCATAATTCAACCAGCTGATAATACTTCTGATGCTGGGCCAAGCTATGATTCTGCATTATAGAGAGATAACATCTTCAACCATCAATGAGAGCTAATGAACGAACTGATATCGCGGACTCATACTAAAATTATTAACAGTACCATTGATATTGATCAAATTAATAGCAACATTCAATTTGATTCAGTCAAAGGAAATGTTAATAGTGGCAGTGTTGAAAAAGATACACATGTTCATGATCTATGTGCATTAGAAACACTTGCTAGAAATGCATATGAGGAGGCAGCAAAACAACAACAATTTGCTCAAAAAGTTCAACAACAAAACACGACTTTCACTCGATTTTGGAAAACATAACCAAGGATAATAATTATCTCAACAAATTTCTTGAAGCTGATGAACGGGCAAAACGTTTTCATAAACAAGCTCAGTCTCAATTTATTCGTGGTCGAGATATTATTCGAGATCTCAAAAAACAACGAGATACATTAAATCTAGAGGTCAAAAATTACAAACGAAAAAATGAGGAATTACAACATACACATTCTAATTATACAAGAAAAATGAAGTGAAAACGAGGATACTTATCAAGATACCATTCTTAATCCTTGAGGCCAAATTTGAAAAAGAATTTTGATCTGATATTGAAATCCTGGTAATATTCCCTACAAGGAATGTTTATACTTGGACCCAAAACCAATGTCTATGCATGACCAAAATTTAAAACCATGAGTTTGGGGTATCTATCCCTTATACACGTCAGCAAGCAATTTCAGAATGTCCAAAGTTATATGTTGCATCTAGGTCGGGTGATATAGAAATTCCTTTGCGTGTTAGAGATTCCGAGGAAACTTTAGAGGATGCTTTCAAAATTCAACAGAAAATGAATGAAAAAAATAAAAGATCCAATTACTGTTGCGAACAAACAAAATTGTTGGACAATTAATTACAACAAATAAATGCGCCCTTTAATAAAGATTTTGTTTCCTCAAAAGAGCTTTCTGCTAAGCAAACATATTTTTCATCTTCTTCTATTCCCTCTGTTAAGATTCTGGAAACAAAAACTATGCCGAGTGAGTCACCTTTGATCAATGAATTATACAATATAAAAGTTGGTTTTGAAAAGTTGTCTCTGTTAATACAACAGAACAGTAAAAGGGCAAGTATTTTTTACACATCAAAGGCAGAAATAGAAATAAATGATTTTTGTCAAGATCAAGTTAAACCAATTCATAATGAATTACAGGTTTACCTTGATGCATTTCAGAATCTATTTCAAAGGGATATAAAAGAAATGAAAGATTCTTTTGAGCAAAATGATGTAATCTTGAGCGATTGAATGGCAAAATGAATTTGTTGTAAAGGAGTCCAACTGTTTGTAAGTCAATCACTCAACATGATATTGAGCCTGTGTTTGTTGTATAAATCATGAATGTGTGATAAGACCTTCAATGATGAACATGAAACAATCAAAATGAAATCTATATGATTCAAGAGGGTTACAAGCAAGAAATAAAAATTCTAAAAAAAGATGTGCAAGATTGAAAAGCAAAGTGTTTAAGTTTTTGAATTAAAATTGCAACTGAAAAAGAAAAACATAAATGGGATTCTTTGAAGAACAAAAAACTTAAAACCTCTTGAATTACAATTGGAATTTCAAGGAATGGAGAAACCTTGAGAATGGAGAAACGATTCAATTGTATTTTAAAGAGCAAATCTTGATAGAATGAACGTGATGAATCAAAATGGAATTAATAAGCTTTACGAATTCAATAAAAAAAGACACGGTCTCAAACTCAAAAGGAAATGGATGAGTTAATTTGCTCATATCAGAGAAAACTTAAGCATATGGTGCTATTGTGCCGAGGAATCAGAATGTTTATAAACTACCATATCTGAGTTGAAAGCTAGTATAAAAAATGGTGAAAATGGCAAGTCTGTTAAACAACTTTTGACAAGACAAATGGTTCACAAGTCTTATCATATGTGTCACGAGCCCATGAAACAAAAAATGTCTTAACAAAAGCAATGGTTTGATTATCCAAAACACACAGAGAACATGTTGTGCCGTCAAACCAGACACTTAACAGACTTCAGCGCCACACAATCAAATAGTGGCAAATCGAAAACACAAATGGCATTCGACAGGGAATGTATAGAATTGTCACAACACAAAACACAAACGAACAAGACAAAGAGTCTTAATCTACTACAGGAATGAATGCTACATCGTAGTTGTTTTAAAAGACCAATGGATATAGAGAATCATATGTCAATAAACAGTGCCTAGTCGGCTCTTAGAATGCATCAAAGACTGAAGGAGGTTTATGTTAGGAAAAAAACAAACAGATAATACATTTGCAAAAGTAGTTTCCAAAAGAAGAATAAATGATTGTTTTCGAAGTATGCCAACGCTTCTATAGCGAAGACTATGTATATGTGTTTCTATGGTATTGCAAAATGTGCTTATTACTTGTCATGATAAATGTGTTGATAAGTATAATTGAATGTGCTTGTCGAATGTGCCGTAGAACCTTCTCCACTAATTCTAGAATACCAAAATCTTCAGAAACTACTTTCGTAGCTCCTAAGACTAGGTTTTCTAAGAAAGAGACACAATCTAAGACTTTAGATACTACTTCTGTAGTTTCCAAATCTAAGATTGATGTAGAAAGTGCCTCAAAAGCTAAGGATAAGGTTTCTAGTGCGTCTAGGATTAAGAAAAGAAATTTGCGTGATAAACCATTAAGCCCATTCATAATGAACAAGATTCAAACAAGTAGAATATGGCAAAAGTGGTTTGAATCACAACTAAATGTTAGTTGGACACCTGTTAATAAGAAGCCAAATGGTTATACTAATCATTCATCTGCGAAACCATTGGTTTCAGTTAAAGAATGGGTAGTCAAATTGCCTAGTTGTCTATGTGTTGTTTCTTCTTGTGTTGCAGGTAGTCCAGATCGTTCTATGGGTTGTTGACAGTGGTTGTTCAAAGCATATGACGGGTGATCCGTCACTATTGAGAAATTTCATTGAGAAATTCATGGGAATCGTTCGCTTTAGAAATGATAATTTTGCAGCAATCACAGGCTATGGCGATTATATACATGGCAATATCACTATTTGTCATGTATATTATTTGTAGAGAGGTTCATTGGACATAATCTTTTAGCGGTTGGATCAATTTGTGATGGAGATTTGGAAGTGGCTTTTCGTTCTAATAACAAGTACGTACGAAATCTGAAGGGATGATTTTGCTCGCAAGCGGACGTGATTCTAATTTGTATACTATCTCCATTTCTGACATGGCTGCTTCTTCACCTGTTTGTCTAATGTCCAAAGCAACTTCTACTAAGTCATGGTTATGGCATCGAAGACTGTCACATCTTAATTTTGGTACCATAAACGATCTTACCAGACTTGACTTGGTTGACGGTTTACCAAAGTTCAAATATGGAAAGGATCACCTTTGTTCTGCTTGTGAAAGGGGAAAAAGTAAGAAAGCTTCTCTTCCACCTAAATTGGTTCCAAGTGATAACTCCAAATTGGAATTACTTCATATGGATTTATGCGGACCAATGAGAGTAGCTTCGATTAATGGAAAGAAGTATATTCTTGTGATAGTAGATGATTTTTCTAGATATACATGGGTTTATTTTCTTCGCTCGAAAGATGAAACTCCAGAGATCATCAAGAAATTCATTGCTCAGGTTCAATTGAATTACAAAGCCAAAGTTTGTAAGATTCGTACTGACAATGGTACTAAGTTCAAGAATGCGACTCTCAAAGCTCATTATGAAAAGTTAGGCATTATGCAACAATTTTCAATTGCTCGCACACCTCAGCAAAATGGAGTAGTTAAACAACGTAATCGTACTCTGGTTGAGGTTGCTTGCACAATGCTTATCTTTTCACGGTTACCTGAATTTCTTTGGGCTGAAGCAGTGTCTACAGCTTGTTTTACTCAAAACCGGTCAATCATCAACACACGACACAATAAAACACCGTATGAGCTGTTACGTGGTCGAAAGCCAAATATTGAGTATTTTTATGTGTTTGGCTCATTGTGTTATCCTACTAATGACCGTGATGATCTTGGAAAAATGAAACCAAAAGCAGACATTGGGGTTTTTATTGGTTATTCAGAAACATCAAAAGGTTTTTGAATTTATAATCGTCGCACCAAAATGAATATGGAGACTATTAATGTTAAGTTTGACGAGCTCACATCAATGGCTTCTGAACATGATTGTTTAGAACCCGAGCTTCAACGATTCAATAATCATAATTCATCAGATGATTCGATGAATACTCCATCCAAAGAAGATTTGGATAATTTGTTCGGTCCGATGTTTGAAGACTATTTTGAGCAAAAATCTTCTGATACTACCATCATTTCTGCTGCACAACCGACTCAAGTTCATAAAGATTCATCTTCCACATATTCAATCTTTGTTGACACACATGAGGCTCCTCCTGTTGTCACTACATCTGACGAACAAACTTCTCCAATCTCTTTGCCTGAGACTGATGAATTCAATCAAGAAGATTCTGCTGAGATTAATGTAAGCACAGTTTGTTCCATATGATACTCTAAGTCATGAGGAGATTGAGTCATCTACAGCGGCTCTAGAACCATCAAATATGCAGAATTTCCATCAAGTACAACCCTCAACTTACATTTGGACAAAAGATCATCCTCTAGACCAAGTTATTGGTGACCCCTCTAAACCCGTAATGACTCGTCAACGATTACATACAGATTCTAAAGTTTTCATGTATGCATTAACTGTTAGTACCATTGAACCAAAGAACATCAAAGAAGCAATGGCAGATCACAGTTGGATTGAGTCTATGCAAGATGAGTTGAATCAATTTGAGAGACTTCAATTTTGGGAACTTGTTCCACGACCAGAAGGAAAGAATGTTATTGCTCTCAAATGGATTTGAAAGAATAAGTGTGATGCTGAAAATATTGTGGTTCGGAAAAAAACTCGTCTTGTGGCTAAAGGATATAAGCAAGAAGAAGGCCTTGATTTTGAAGAGTCATTTGCTCATGTATCTCGTCTTGAAGGCAGCTCGTTTCATTGCTTATGCTCCTTATAAGAACATCACTATTCTTATCAAATGGATGTTCAACACGGCATTTCTCAAGTGGTCCTTTGAAGAGAGAAGTCTATGTTAGCCGAACCTGAAGGGTGTTATTGATCCAGAATTTTCCAAAACACGTCTACATGTTGAAAAAACGCTTTATACGGTCTTATAGCAAGCACCACGTTCATGTATGACAATTGTTCTTCGATTTATAATTGAACACAGGTTTTTACAAAAGTTATCCAATGACCCACTTTTATTTACAAGACGTCACGGGGGAGACATATTACTTGTTTAAGTATATGTTGATGACATTATTTTTGGTTCAACAAATCCAGATTTTTCAAAACGTTTTGCAAACTTAATGAAAAATAATTTTGAAATGTCAATGATGGGTGAACTAAAGTTCTTTCTTAGAACTACAAGTTTTCATCACTCTCCCGCGGCCATATTCATAAGTCAGTCACAATATGCAATAGAGTTGCTAAAGAAACATGGTCTGGATGCTGATTTACAAGGCACTCCTACTGATCAAACGACTTATCGTCGTATGATAGGAGGGCTTATGTACCTAACAGCCAGTCGCCAAACATTGCATTTGCTACTTTTGTATGTGCTCGTTAAACAGTCACGTCCTACGTCAAACACCTCGAAAGAGGTTAAACAAATCATCCGGTGCCTAAGACAGTCCTATAACATAGGCTTATGGTATCCGAAGGATTCCAGATTTAAACTAATTGCCTATTCAGATGCAGACCATGCAGGATGTAAAGATGATTGTAAAAGTACATCAGGAGGATTGCAATTTTTTAGGTGGAAAGCCGTAAGTTTAGAGTTTCAAAGAAACAAGATTGTACTGCGATGTCTACTGCTGAAGCTGAATATGTTTCCTTGTCTGCAATGGTTGTTCTCAAAGTAGATTTGGTATGCGTACTCAACTGCGAGACTATGGATATAATTTACAAACGGAAATTCCGATGTCCTGTAACTCCAAGAGTGCCATTGCCTATTACATGCAATCCGGTCCAACATTTCCAAGACCAAGCACATTGACATCCGGTATCATTTATTAAAAACACTTGAGAAGGTAATATGAAATTCACTTTTTGTCGGGAACAGAATACCAACTACTGATCTATTACTAAGGCGCTTCCAAAAGAACGCTTTGAGATAATCTAGTTTCATCTTATGGATATGAGATGCTTATGGACTCTAACTCAGTGAAAAGTCCTGACAAAGTTATCTTCTTGAAAAGATCATACATCAAAAACATGTACATAAATTTTTCAAAAACAAAAGAAAAATTGAAAATTTTCAAAAATAACAAAAAGATTTTACACATTTTTTAGTAAAAAAGAAAACAACATAATTTAACAATATCACATCCTTAGATTCATGATTCCAAGTTTTTATAAAATCCTTTCAAATTGAAAATACGGAATCATGATCAAAGGGGGAGTTCTTAAAATTTTCTTTCATATACATCTTTTTGGACGTTAAATAATCACAATGATCTCTCATTATTGACTAAATTTGAGAAAAAAGGTTATAGTTTCGAGGGGGAGTTTTTTATTTTAAAACTTTGGTATCTTCATTTTCGGACTAAGAATTTTACATGATTTTCATTTCAAGGGGGAGTTTTTAAAAAGATTCATTGTTTAAGGGGGAGTTTGTGTAATTTCAAAAACTAATTTCGGAAATGCAAAGTACAGGGGCTAAAAGTGTCAATTTTTCAAAAAAAATCGGTGGCTATATAAGGGATCTCATTTTCGATTTTCTAAATTTTCTTATTTACCGAATCCATTTCCGAGTTTGAGAAGATATTCATTCTAAGCTAACTGAGTTCATAATAACAATTTCAATCTCTTCTCTTACTCAAATGTAAGCAGTTTAACAGGTTTTAATTGATTTTAGATAATTTTGGGTTACCGAGTTTAAACTCGGTAAAGATGATGATTACCGAGTTTGTGTTAAATTGAATTTTTGTTGCTTATTACACTTTTAGGATGATATTAGGCAGCGATTTAGTGAAAAATGTGATAAAGGGCCTTAAAGTGATCATAGAAAGATTAGGATTGCCTTCAGTTTGAAACTCGGATGCACATTACCGAGTTTGATCTTTTATCGAGTTTAATTGTTTGTTTAAAAGTGTTAACCTGGAAATAATAATAGACTTAAAAGCATTGAGTTTGTTGTTTAACAAGTCAAAAAGAATCATTGTTTTTTAAATTCAGTAAAAAGTCAAAGAGTCAAACTCGGTAAAGGTCAACAAGTCAAACTCAGTAATGTTCAAAAGTCTAAACTCAGTCACAGTTTGTTTGTGGTATTATGAAAATGTGTTGCAAAAGTAACATTGTTGTTGATTAATGTTTGTGATGCTTCATGGTGGAATGTTTGTGGAACACAAAGATCAGTTACATCATGTTGTTTGAAAACTACAAAGAATTTAGGCAAAGAAAACAAGTGTTTTTCATGAATTCAAAGTTTGGTAGTCATATTGTGCAATCGTAATTATATTAAGTGGACTAAGTCATGTCCGGATTTAGGCCGATTCTGCATGAACAGAATGAGTATGATGTGACTTAGTGACCGATTCAATTTATTGAATTAGCTGTGTTTGTATTCATGAATTAGGTTTTCAAATCAAAAGTAAAAGCAGACAATGTTTTTTATAACTTGAAGTATTAATCCAAAATCTCAATTGTTTTAAATGGCCTAAGTCCATGGCCCGTCTTAGGCCCATTTTCATGCAAAGAACAGAATTAGGATAGAGTGACTTATTGTCCCATTCATTGTTGATTTGATATATACATTACTCAATTTTATCTTTATTACAAAAGGTTTGGAAAAGTTCTCAAAATCTGTTATATTGTCAGTAAAGTATACTCTTTCTTAAAACACATTTAAGAAGTTGAATGATTTCTCTTTAATTTTTCATAACTGTGTCTTGATTATAAATCAAAAGAGAAATCTTCTTCTTTCTTGAAAGAGTATCATGTCACAAAGAATTTTTGGTGAGGATATTCTAAAAACAGAAAGAGGGAGCTAAAATCCATACGCGAAAAAGCAAATCAAAAGTATGTTCGAAAAAGAATTGCCAGAACACACATAAATGGTATAGCAAAAGAATAAAGCGTATGGCATGTGCTAGAAAAAGCAAGAACGAGCACATAAGAAAGAAACTGATCAAAAATATGTTCAAAAAGAATTGCCAGAACATATAAAATAGATAGAGAGGAAAAAGACAAAAATGTCAAATGATTTATTTGTTTCTAACACCTCAATTATATATCATTCCGAATCATCATGGAGCACAACAACAACAGTAGCTGATGTTCCATCCGATATACTGTGTTCCCCAAACAAGATATAAAGATCTATATTGATTCTAACAAAAAAAGTTGATTAGAAGCCCGTGCAATGCCCACCTGAAAGTAAAATTCAGACAAATATCATCAGAATCGCCATTACATTCAGCATTGCAGCTTCCTCATCCTAACAATGGATCTAAAAAGCACAGTTATGCATACGTTGAAGGAAGGACGGATCAAAGTATCGCTCAGGTTATATGCTGGATAGGAAAGATCTTTCCTCCTTACATTGGATGTACTTTCTAAGAATCTTTCCATCTTCCACAAGCAACTGACAACAATCAAAATTCATATCGATTCCACCACCCACATTCCTCTGATATGAACCCCCCTTTTACAGAACAGAGAGTTGAGGATTTACAATTGAGCCTAAAGACATCTACTAGTTATTCAAGACATCCTGTTCTTTTTGCATCCAAGGCAAACGTATGTAAGAAATGTGTAACTAAGTAACTAAAACACGTGTCACTGGATTGGGACCAACCTATGTTGCTAATAATAGCAAATGTTGATTAGCATTGTCATAACATTCATGTGATTATGCTGATTACTTGGGAAGGCATTGTGACAATTCGCTACATCATCCAACATCTTCGACTCCTACCACGAATTTAACAAAGATCATCATAAGTCATTATATGACTATCTTTCCTGAGATATCAAGACGTGCTCGAGACATATATCACAATCTTCAAGATGATGATATCATGAAGAATATCTTTAATTCAGGAAGAAACAAAGACAAAGTTGGAATGCAAATACGAGCTTGGATAATCACAGATGAAATGAAGCAAAACTGAGGCATTATCGAAACATATGCGAAGGGTGTATTTGTCTATATGTTCCTCTGACTCGGATCGACAACCGACTGAGGTCTACCCATGGCATTCATAGGACAACTATCGCCCCTAGGTCACCTAACCCCTAAAACGGCATGTAGCAGGTCAAGTGCTCCAAAACGATCAACTAAGAATTCGTTTTTGATTACCGAGAAGAAAGAACCCGCACGTCAAACACCACCAGCTCCAGTGCCAATAATGAATAAAGCAGATGAAAAATTTTACAAGACATGTTATCAAGTCAAGTCTGCTGATGCACAAAAGTAAGAAACCAGAGAGCGAGATGAAAATGTGGCACTAGGGTATAAACGAGCACATCTAACTAAAGAGTTGAGAAGAATGTTGACGATTCGGAGAATGTAGTTGAATTGATAGTAATAACCACCCAGAATTTTTCATCAAATGCAAAAATCAACTATATTAATTATGATACAAATCTACGGGAAATATTTTTTGCTTTATTACATTACTTGCAAATACCAATACTCAATATCAAGTGTAACCATGCATAACTAAAATTAGACCAAGCCTCACGCAACCAACCTATGGCAATCCTAACTTCATATTTGTCGAAGCAAACATTAAAACGATGTCAATCAATATCCATTAATATCATTATTACAAATAACATTACTCATATAATGTACCATTTGCAACATTATATTAAAAACGGCTTTAAACCCGGTTATCGAATACTCTAAAACCTAATTTTCCATGAGCAGTTAATAGTCTAAATTGAATGTAAAAGTTACTAAAGCATAAGTACAAGTAATATAACATCTCATTTGAAATATAAACTCCCTCCAAGTCAAAGTACAAGTCTCTTAAAGCTTAATATACAAGTCATTAAGCATGATCTCTAAAATAACTGTTTCACCACCGTTTTCATTCTAGTTTCTCACCACCACTTGTGTACAAGCTACAACACTCAAGAATACAAATGGTAAACGCTAATTATTTCTACTCATAACTCTCATACCATATTATTACACACAAAGCCCTAATTCCAAAACCCAAAACCCTAAAACCTACTATTTTCTAAACCCATCACCCGATTCTTGGATATTTATCCAACATAAACCTAAACCAACCCTTCAAATAATTTATAATAACTTATATTACAACAATAACTAATCATTTATACCATCATCATTTCATCATTTCATCCATCAATATACACCAAAATGAATCCAAGAAACCCTAAACGTGCCCTAATGAGAGCATTTGACCCGTTTACTCATTTTCACCCATTTTAAACCCGAACCACCTACCAATTCTTGTTATTAATTCTTAATACAAGTCTTGTGAACATATATATATCACTACTAATCAAATGTACTCGAATGTCGGGGGGGAATCTCAAAACCCCAACCATGACCTTAATCCACTCACTTAAACCCGCGTACACACATTTTTTCTTGTTCGACCCAATTTCCCTCATTTTAAAAAAACCCAAACCACTAATCGAATTGTGTTATTAATTCTTAATACAAGACTTACAAATCATAATTAATCATTTCTAAATCAATGCACTCGAAATTGAAGCTTAAAAACTCAAAACGAGCCGATTATGGACCTTTAGAACACGTTTTTAGCTCATTTTTACTCATTTTATCAAGTAACCATGTGATCAAGCACCTCTATGATCAAGCTCCTTCCTTTGGAAGCAGCTTACAAGCAGATCTTTGTCAATTCTTGGTCTCAAAGTTGGCCACATCTCTTTCTTTTGCACCATAATCAGTCGCGGCCACAAGGACTCCTCCACATCATTCCTAGCTAATTCTAGAATATAATACTCCCCCCATAGCCTTCCCACATCATCCTCTAGTTGGTACATATGTCCTAACCTGGTCTCTAAGTCTCCTTGGGCACCAAGGGTGAAATTCGCCTATAAATAGCCATGAATACCCATTCATTCAACTCATCCCCCACTTCCTACTCTATAACCCATCATAGCAGAAATACTTTGCTCTAACAAGATCCGAAGAGGTCCTAAGAAGTCTCAAGAACAGAAGTGAAGCAAAAGAAACCAAGAAAAGAAGCCCGGGAGTCGTTATTCTAGGCGTACAAAGCTAAACCCCAATTTATGATCCTTTTTCAGCTATAAGCTCAAACCCAGGTTCTATGATCTTCATACCTGCTACTACACCTTTATAATGTTCATATGATCCTAAATAAACTCTTGTTAAAGGTTGTCATAACTCAATTCATGCTCATTTTCCATTTTGATCCAAAACCGTACACCCTAAAAAGAAAAAGAAAAAAAAATAAAAAGAAAAAAAAAAAAAACAAAAAAAAAAAAAAAAAAAAAGAAAAGAAAAAAAAAAAATAAAAAAAAAAAAAGAATGAAGAGAAAAAAAAGAAGAAAAACCCTAATTTTATGTTTTTCTTAAAACTAAATGTTATAATGGCTAAATGTTGTTATAATCTATCCTAACATGCTTTAATTAATGTTAAATATAACCACTTTTATTGATTATTTCGAAGGTAATTTGAACTAAAACCCGCTCGTTTACGTTTTGAAACCCAATTCGCCCCTTTTGAGTCATAGCTTAACTAACGTTATTTTAAAACCTTCGTTATGTTAAACCTTCATATTTTAGCTTATATTAATAAGCTATAACCTTCAAATGTCTTTTGGAATATTAAAATAAGCTTGCATGGCAATTTAGACTTATTTTGTAAATATTATCCATGCAAGGGGTATATATCATAACTTTCTGAAACTTATAACTAAAGGGGCTGAAAATATCATTTTTATCAAAGTTTAAAACATATGACTATTATGTCACTTACAAAGCGCAAGGTTTTACTTGTATATCTTTTAAACTGAAGGACCAAAACACGTAAAAGTGCATACTCCAAGGGTAATTTTTACAACTTTTCATTCTCAAGGGTCTAAAAATGTAACATTTTGAAAAGTAAAAAATTGTATTCAAGAACATTACAAGACATAACTATTAATTATCGCTTGTCGTGCATACATTTTCATATATTGATCAAAACCTAAAAACCGTTTATGTTTTATAACCATTAATATCAATCAATCACGATGTGCTTTTATAAATCAGGTCCCGGATCCATATCGTACCACAATACTAGGGAGCTTCATATTAAGGGGTTTCATCTTGGTATTACGTTTTGACTGAGTTGTTGGGTTTACGATTTAAAGTGCCCTAGCTCCTCAAACGTTTACTGAATGACTTCTGAATTATGATAGCCCGAACGGTGATACAATAATTCCAAACTTTCCAATCAAACTCCTAACTCTCTGAACCAAGATTCTAGAGTACAATCTTCCTAAGACTTGACATATTTACTCAGGTTGCGTGACGTTGCTTAGTTTTACAATCATTTTGCTATATCACTTCCCCGTTAAGAAGTGATAAGGAGCGACATCTTTCATTTTTGATGATGGTATATTACAACTACCTATCAGGTGAGTTCATAGCCTCACTTTTTAAATCCCTTTAATGTTTCATAAACCCGTGAGGGGGATACATGCTATAAATTACGAATACAAGTGTTTTTCCAGATTATATGCTATCCTGATATACCATTATAACTAATGTCTAAGTTACTTTATGCCAAAAGTCCCTCATTATCATGGACCATTAATCACTTACGGGTGAACGCGAATATTGTGGATAGATCTATCGGATATACGAAACTAGTTTGTGTTAACCGAATAGGTAACCAAACACACTATATTTGAATTTCATAGGTATATGGCAATTACCTACACCGAGGGCCATTATCTCTATATATATATACCACATCATTTTAGGTATATATATACACTAGTCAGTTTGTGTGCCATGAGCTTAGACGAGACCATGACCATAACAATAACAATAACACAATACCATTTTCCCATGATAATTGTATTCGTTGCAATTATTACAAATAACGGGTGTATAACAACGTAACCCAATACCACACTATAACGCATTACTATGACACTGCTTTTATAACAATTACTTATGATGACTTGTATTCAACTATTACATTTCAAACCTATGAATTTCACTCAACCATTGTGTTGACTTTTAGCAATGTTTACCTCAGGTAATTGAGCAACTTATGGCACGGAGTGGCATGGACATGAAGATGGCTAAAACTTGTTATCATTCACATTGTATGTAACTAGATTTTGGGACCTGCCGTTGTAAAACTCTGATTTTAAATGAATGATAACGTATCTTTTGAACAACGTCTCTTTTGAGTCATTTTTTCTATAATTATGAATAGGTTTGTACCATGAAGTCATACCATGAAAAGAATAAAAGGATTAGCTTCCGCTGCTATATTTGTCAAAATGGGGGTGTTACAGATTGTGGAAACAACCCATGTTATAGAGAACAGGTCAACAAACCTTAACTATAAACTACAATTATTTTCTAGGCCATGCAAAGTCCTCCGTGCCACTACATCCGGAACAGTAAGGAAAGATACATAACAATTATACAATTGCATAAATAACTTAATGTTTATTTACAATTTGGGTTGTTATCAGAACTATGTCTTTCCCAACCGCTCTACTGTCCGGATCCTGAGGATGGCATTTTCCTCTGATGAATATTCTTAACTATACTTCGGTCTCACGGATCTATTTCCCAGCTTCATCGGGAAGCATTTCTTTTAACTCTTTGGAAGACTCTAATATAATCCCATCAGTAATCTCACCTTTCTACAATAATCCTTATTTGAAGGACGTACAAGCAATTATGCTAGGAACCACCTATTTTACTCCAGATCCGATTACTCCACCAGCATTTGACTCCATCTCCAGAAAATTACCACCATCACTACTATTTGATCCCCTGATATTTCTTTGTTCCTGAGGAACTATTACCGCCTAAAAAGCGAACTTGTCTTCTATCACTCTCTTCTACTAATCCATCTCGGAATTAAACCTGTAACTTGGTATCACCATCTTTCCCAGTTTATAATCCTACCCCACCTCAGATATTTGAAATAGGAAAAAGTTCAATTAAGATGCATCTGAAGCATCATGAGAATCCAAATCGAAGATATTTGAATTAACTTAGAAGAACTCTTCTTTTTACCGCATTGGGAGGAAATGGAAGAAAGATAACAATCTAAAGACTGAACTTGAGAAAGTCCGTTCTCAGATTATCAAACTTCAAAGGAACCAATTAGGGCAAAGAGATAAGATTGCTTTTTGCTCACTACAGAATTTCCAATCTTGAACAAATCATTGAGGAGAACCAAGCTCGTCACCAAACAGACACCAGGAGAATCTTACAAGGATGTCATCTACCGGCTCAAAATCAACAAACTAGTTATAGCTTTATCCTAGCCACGGGATGTGTGGTATAAATAAAAACGCTTGTCAAATCTTGACTATGTACAGTAAAAAGGCAAGTTGTTTATACAAAGGCAATCCCGTTTCGTACCTTATTTCCAGCTTATCTCTCTTTCATCATCATCTCCATCATTTGCATCATTATCTCCGTCTTCATCATTATGAATCTAAACCCTAAACTCTAATGCTTAAAATCGCAAAAAATAGGCATTACTCTTTAAGCATTTTAAGCATCACATTTTCTTTTACTACTTTTCAAAACTTGTGATGTCATTCTTACTACGTGTTATCTTATGTTGATAGAATGCCTCCCAAAAGGACGTCAACATCTGAAACACCAGCCATAACTTTAGCTGCCATCCAGCAACTGATTACTGATGGCATTTCCGTCATCATTCCCCCCCCCTGAAAAAGACACAAGCGCCAACAGTAGCAAGTGCTTAGTAATCCAAAAAATAAAAAAAAAAAAAAAAAAAAAGAAAACAGGAACACCGGACCTACTGTGTAACATCCGGGAATTCTCAAAATTTTAAAGGACTATTTTAACCTTGGACGTTTCGAGTCTGACTTGACTTTTTGACTTTTGGTCTTTTATTGTCACATAAAAACGATTACCGCATAACTGGTAAAATTTTCGGAACATATTTCAATAATAAATCGTATTTATTATTACACACCTCGAGTACAAAATTTATTTTATAACTTATAAGATTCGAAAACAAAGAAAGGAATATATAATAATGTCATAGTTAATTTATCAAAAACGAACCACAAATCACGTGACACGATTACCCGCGAGTTGATGTAAAACGATATTTCAGACAACTTTTTAGTTTTACCCGAGACTTGAAAACAAGCAGAAGATGGCTAAAACAGCCTCGCAAAGTTTTGAAAACTACACGCAACGTGTACCGACACAAAAATAATTATATTTAGTTATTACTTTTTATTTAATAAAAATATTTAATAAATTATTTCATTTTTGTTCAAAAGCGTTTATTTAAAAAACGCAAATATTCGGGTTAAAAAGATAAAAAAAAAATTCTTTCGGACAAGGCATAACCGGGTCACAAAATAAATAACAAATATTTTATAAATGTTATAAAAAAATATTTATGAAATACTATCAAGTAAATACTCATTTTTATCAGAAAAATGATTTTTAAAACTATGGCGCAAGTTTCGTATTCTGAATCATCCGTTAAGTCGCTCAAATGAGTCCCGAACCAATATTTTATAAAAGTTTCTCAACAATTACACGTTTGGTCCCTGGGAAATATCACACTCTTAACCCTAGACTATTGTAACTTGCCATTTTTTTTATAACTTTTATATATATATAAAATTTATACACATTTTCATTCATTTACAAAAATTAGAAACACACACACACCTCCTCATTTCTCTCCTCCCCTTCACCGGAAAACACCATCGCCGTCGTCGGCCGCCGCCGTCGTCGCCGGAAAAATCGCATGCAACCCGATCAACCTATATTTTCCGAATCCCCTCGTCGTTTCCTACGTTTTCCACCAAAAATATTCCACATGCAATGGGTATTTTTCTAGTTTTAATTTGGTTCGGGTTTGGTCGAAGGCAAGAAAAGGGAACGAATCGAGTCCAAGTTTGCTTAATATAGCGTTGTAAGTATTCGTGTTACTATTGTTTCGTTTGTTTCGCGTTTCGATAGATTATAAATATATGTGATGAAATCCGATGAACTTGCGTCAACTAGATTAGTTATGATGTGGGTTGATTGAGCGAAGTGAGTAATGTTTATAGACCATTTTGGATGTATTGTGAATGAGTTTTTGGGTCAAAAATAGTTTTCGGCGCATTTTGAAAGTATCAAAAACGAACAGAAACTTCAGCACGTATTTCGAGGTTCGAAAATTTGTAAATTCTGATTTTTGATTTAAAAATATGATAAAGCTTTCCGAGACGATCGTTTTGATATAAGGTAGAGCTTCTAACTCCTAATAACGAAGAAGTTACGGCGAAAATAAGATTTGAAAACTAAGAAAAAGCAATCAGCTATTTTGAGCTTATTTACATTCTGATCCGATTTTCAACGGCCGTTTCGGGCACTTTCGAGTCCGTTTCAGCCTTCCGGCGAAACACAAAAGTTGTCCGGAATGACGTTTTCTATAAAATCTCTTTTTGGTCAAAATCATGAAAACGTGATATAGCGGGTCAAAACCGATGGTCAAACTGCTGCGTTTTTATAAAAAATACAAGTTTCAGCAGAATTGAAAAATGGCATTTTGATCATTTTCTGTCGAGATTCAGGTCTCGGCTAAAACTAAAAAGTTGTCCGGAATGACGTTTTCTATAAAATCTCTTTTTGGTCAAAATCATGAAAACGTGATATAGCGGGTCAAAACCGATGGTCAAACTGCTGCGTTTTTATTAAAAATACAAGTTTCAGCAGAATTGAAAAATGGCATTTTGATCATTTTCTGTCGAGATTCAGGTCTCGGCTAAAACTAAAAAGTTGTCCGGAATATCGTTTCGCATAAAATCTCTTCTTTGTCCCGATTAAAAAGTGTGAAAATGTGATATAAACGGGTCATTTGGAGGGTCAGATTTAGTAACTTATATGTACATATAGTCAAAGTCAAATAAAGTCAAACGTTGACTTTTTGAAGTCAACGCTGTCAATATAAAACTGTCTCACCCCCCCCCCCCCCCCCCCCCCCCCCCCCCCCCCCCCGAAGATTATAAAAATGGCAAACGCTTTTTGTAATGCGGTATAACATTTAGACTTAATTTACTTTTATAAAATTAGTACATTTCCTAAAAATAGTTACTTTTTGTAAAATAGTTCGGGATTATATCTGATATGGGTAATTAATAATTCAACTTGAATGTCGAAGTTCGCGTGATAACTAAATATTATCACTAAATATATTTTGATAACGGATTACTAAATATAGTGACATCTCCAAAAATAAAAGTTCTTAAAATAGAAAGTTTTCGATTAAGTCATGTAAGATATAAATAAAGGAATGATCGTAACCTAATACTGTGGGGTTTTAGGATCTAAGGCGCAAGTGGATTTCTCATCACATGTATGAAAATATAGATATATATATAAATATATATATGATTTTGTTGATTTCGGATGTCGCATCGTCGAACATACTTTTCGGTATAGTAATCGAGCGACTCTAATTATAGGTCGTGATCGCATTTATGGATTATCGTGCTAGACTTCATTATTTGATCATCGGCTATTGATCAAGGTGAGTTCTTAGCCCCGCCTTTTCTTCCTTTAAATGGGGTTCTTAAATCTATTTTTGGGGTGAGAATACATGCTTGTTTTATCCGAATAACTTATCGGTTACTATTCATATGAGTTACATGATTGTTTTTTACTAAGCTTTTGCTTATCTACCACAGATTTCTAATACATGTTTGATACATGCTGTTTTACCGAATACATTCTCGGTTACTATTACATAATGCGTTCATGATGTTTTTACTAATGCTTTTGCTTATCTACATACGATTTCTAATACATGTTTGATATCTGCTTGTTTTACGAATACTTATCGGTTACGACTACATAAGCTGTTATTGTATGTTGTTACTAAGTTTTTGCTTATCTTCCAATTGATTTCTAGTAAATGTTTGATACATGCTTGTTTTATAAAAACTGGACACAAAGTAAACTGTTATGGTATGCTGGACCCAATATGAGGTCAATTGCATGAGTAGTTATTGCCAAAAAGACCCCACATCTTGAACTGTTAATTGCCTATACATGGTGAGAGCTAGTACAAATAAATTGATCTATTGGGTTTGATCAGCCCTGTCCGGGGGTCTCGAATCGGGGGGTGGGGGGGAATCCTTTCGAGCACTCCTGTTCACGGACATTTGTATTAGAAGTCTAGGTATAAGGCAATAATACCTAGTTATGGGGAAACTTTGAATTACATACTTGATATGTGTTAACGTCAAGGCTTCTCGGTGTCATGAGCTCATGCAATCAAGATTTTTATCATTTGCATTCGTTGACATTGTATTCTGTGAATTATACTTTGAAATACAGTCGCTGGCTGGATTCTTAAACCTTGTGGTCCATATTGAAACATTACTTGTTTTATTGAAACATTATACTTGATTTCGGATAACAATTCTTCTAATGAAGTAAGCTACTTTTCTTACTGGAATATTTCTTGAACTATTTCAATACTACTTTTACTAAAACCTATGAATTCACCAACATTATTGTTGACGTTTTTGCATGTATTTTCTCAGGTTAATATATTGCTAGCTGAGCATTGGGAGCATTCGAGTCGCGTGGATATCAAAACTTAAAGGACTCGGTTTTTTTCACATTCGAGAATCATTTATCTTTAAAATATACAATGAATCATGTTTGAACTCTTTTAACTTGGTGAAAAGGAAATTATTGGGACCTAAATTTACTTTGATTTATTTAAATCGAATGTGATATTTTATCAAACGTCCCTTTTGATGTCGTTTACTGTAACTTGTACTTTATACTATGAAGTGGCACCCCAAAGTGGTATTCCGCTGCGTTGTGATTTTATGGAGGTGTTACATTGTCCCACTTCCATTGAGGTATATCGGGTTGTACAAACAATTCTGATGGCCTTTGATGTTCGGCCTTGACCTTAGCGCATGTCAAACATTTGCTAACATAGGTGGCGATGTCGGCCTTTATATTGGGCCACCAATATAGCTTCTTCATGTCTTGATACATCTTGTCAGAACCCGAATGAATAGAGTATTTGGACTTGTGGGACTCGTGCATGATTACGGTCCTTAAATCACCAACATGGCAACCAACTCCTGCCATTAAAGCATAAAGTTCCATCCGCACGGGTTCCAACTTTTCCATTCTAAGTTTATCTGGATTCTTAGAATTTTCAATCAACATACCTCCAACATCTTCGTTCTTGATGTTCTCTAGTTTCCGTGCTTCAGTCTGAGCATTCAAGATTTGCTTAGGAAGATCCAAACCAATAGTCATGACTAAGGCTCGAACCCTTAATGGCTTTATTCGCTCTTTCCTGCTAAAAGCATTAGCAACAACATTTTCCTTTCTTGGGTGATAACGAATCTCACAATCATAATCACTGAGCAACTCTAACCAACGATGTTGCCTCATGTTCTACTCTTTCTGATTAATAATGTGTTGCAAACTCTTATGATTAGTGAACACCGTACACTTGGTTCCATACATATAGTGCCTCTAAATCTTGAGAGCAAACACTACTGCTCCAAGTTCCAAATCATGAGTTGTATAGTTCTTATCATGAATTTTCAACTGGCGTGATGCATAAGCAATCACTTTCTCTCTTTGCATCAACACAGCGCCCAAACCTTTGATCGAAGCGTCGCAGTATATGACAAAATCTTTGGTAAAGCCAGAATTGGTGCACTACACAACTTCTGCGTAATTAGTTAAAATGCTACTTCTTCTTTATCACCCCAATCAAACTTAACTCCTTTATGAGTAAGTTTGGTCATTGATTTGGCAATCTTTGAAAATCCTTCAATGAATCTTCGATAATATCCAGCAAGACCTAAAAATTGTCGAATCTCCATTGGTGTCTTAGGAGATACCCAATCCTTAATGGATTCGATCTTGGCAGGGTCCACATGAATGCTTTGACTATCAATCATGTGGCCGAGAAATTGTACCTTGGGAAGCCAAAATTCGCATTTCTAGAATTTAGCTTACAACTCCTCTTTCTTAAGCAATTTTAGAATTGTCTTAAGATGTTCTTCGTGTACCTTCTTATTCTTGAGCAAATGAGGATATTGTCAATAAAGACAATCACGAATTTATCTAAGTATGGCTTGCACACGCGATTCATGAGATCCATAAGTACCGCTAGTGCATTCATCAAGCCAAATGGCATAACTTGGAACTCATAATGACCATATCGAGTTCTGAATACCGTCTTTAGAATATCTTCTTCCCGTACTCAAAGCTGGTGATAACCTGATCGCAAGTCTATCTTAGAATAAACACTGGATCCATGTAGTTGATCAAATAAATCATCAATCCTTGGGAGTGGATAATGATTCTTCACCGTCAGCTTGTTCAACTCTCGATAGTTGATGCACATTCGAAACGATCCATCCTTCTTCTTAACAAACAAGACTGGGGCTCCCCATGATAAGGAAATAGGTCTTACAAAGCCCTTGTCAGAAAGTTCTTGGAGTTGGTCTGATAATTCCTTCATTTCAAATGGGGCCAATCGATAAGGTGCCCGTGCTACAGGTGCAGCACCAGGTATCAAATCGTGCAACACTAGGTAATCAAATCTATTTGGAATTCTACTTGCGAGTCCGATGGAAGACCCCCGACAAGTCATCAAGTAAATACTATCAAGGAAAATTTCGAACAATCGTTACTCCTTCAGTCGCTTCCCTCTCCGACTTGTCTTCCCAAGTCTCCTTTGTGTGACTATGTTTCCAAAAGAAAGGACATCGCATTTTAGCATTTACTAGTCTGCTTTTAGTGCACAGATGATGTTCAAAAACGAGTCTCGTGTCTCGGATATCCGAAATTTCCATTAACCCGCGAACAAACAACGATTCCATTTTCTAGGGAATACGAATGATTTTCTCGGCACAAATGATGACAAGCTTGGTACTTTTTGCCAAACCAATCCAATATCGATAATGACTTAGACTTACCAAAAAAAGTTCTATGGGCATTAGTCTATGGGAGTATGAATGGGTGATTTCCAGGAGTTAATGTATAACCCCGAATGAATAAGCTTTAAACCCCCATTAATCCCTATTCACCGTCAGCTAGTTCAACATCAAAATAATGACTAAGGTAAAGTTTGTGTGATATCAATTTAAGGAGCTAAATGCAGTGACACATAAGCCTTCTAAATCGACACCAGTATCAAATAAGACAGAAGCATAGCGGTTTGTTTTGAAAGGGAACCGTAACCGTCACTTCGTTGGAGTCTAGGTTTATCCCTGCACGGCCTACCGTATATACCTTCGCTAGAGCATTGCCATTTCCACCTTGGTTACCACGGTTGTTATTTTTCAGCTTTGGACAATCCTTCTTGAAATGTCCCTAGGCTCCACATTCATAGCAAGTAGGCTTCTGACCTTACCCCATGTGCCCCCTTTTAGGGTTGTTAGCAACATTGATGGCAAAGGCATAACTCCCTACATCGCGAGCCAGATAAACCCAACTTCCGGTTCACTAGTTGCCTTTGGGACACATGGACAACGTGGGGAATTGTTGCGTTTAAGCGCATAGGGGTTTAGATCCCCCGTATGGCTTCTTCTTACCAGATCATGCAGTGTAGGCCTAGCCAGTGTTTTGCCTCTTGTTTTGTTGTTGTTGTTGGTTATCATCTTGCTTTCTTTTGTTCTATGTCTGGACAGTAACAGCAAAAGTATGTTTTTTAAAACCATCAAGTTCAGTTTTCTATTTTTCAATCGCCTCTTGCACTTGTCTAGGCTTTGATGCTACTATATTTTTACCTTTCGTGATCATGTCGGGCAAATACCAAGGTCTCGAACAATATCTCTGATCAATTCTTCTTCTTCTCTATTCCTCTCAATCTCTATCTTCTTTCCTATTTATCTCTCTTTCTTCTTTCTCTCCTCTAGCTATCTCTCTCTACTCCACTCATTTCATTCTCTTCAACTCACTCTATCCTCTTTCTCTCTCTCTCTTCTCTACTTTTTCTTTTTTCCTTTTATTTTCTGCTCTTACTCTCTAATTCTCCTTTTTCTCTCTCTTTCTAATCATTACTACTTTCTCCTATCTGCTCTATCTCTCTATCTTTTCTTCTCTCTCTTCTTCTATCTTATTCTCTCTCTCCAATCTCTTCTCTAATCCTTCTCTATTTCTTCTTTTATCTGCTCTTCTCTCTCTCCTTCAGAAAAATCTCGAACGATCGGTACGTCCTCAAGTCGCTTCTTATCCGACTTGTCTTTAGTCTCCTTTGTAGTAACATGTGCCAAAAAGATAGGACCTCCTTTTAGCATGTACTTCTGCGTTTTAGTGCACGAGATGATGTTCAAACGAGTCTCGTTTCCCCGGTTGCTTCTGTCATCACAAATATCAACGTTTCATTTCCGAATGAAACACGAATGATCCTTTTGTCACAAAAAATGATGGCCTGGTATCTCGCCAACCAATCCATACCCATTATGACGTCAAAACTACCAAGTTCTACGGGTATTAAGTCGATGTTGAATGGGTGATTTAGTAAATTCTCTAATGGCGAGCAAATTCAATAACAAATTGTCTTAGGGCTACTAGTGATGTGTCTCAGCTTAGGATTTGGTATAAGATGATGTCGACTTTGAAGTAAGGTGGAGTAAAGGTCTGCTTAGTTGCTATGGTTACTAATTTGATATCTAGAAGTAAACGCTTTTTATGAATACGCACACAAAACTTTGCTTTTCAAGGATGTAAGTAAAAATAGATTTTTTGGCAAATGTTACATGGTGACTACTCTCAACATGGCATAGTCCTTCTTGAATTATACATAGGTGATCAGGCTGTGTACATTTAAGGGCTAACGATGCGATGCTCATTTTCGTAAAAATTGCGTAATGTATAAAGAAGTATCAAAGAGTTTTACAAGATGACAAAATGATTCACAAGGAGGATGTAAGGTTGTTGATAGGATGACAACAAAATGGTTTGCTAGAAATCATATGATGGTTTACAAGACAATAGCTAAATGACTCATGGGGTGACAATAAAATAATTTATGTGATGAAAAATGGTTTCATAAGGTAAGAACAAGATAATTCATACAGTGATAGTAACATAGTTTTTAAGATGATTGCAAAATAGTATATAAGATATCAAGAGGGTAATTCATAAGGTATTCGTGAAATGATTGTGAATAGTTTATGAAATGTTTGTTTATTCGGCGATAGTAAGATGACGATTAGTAAAATAATTTATTATGTGGTAGTGAAATGGTTTATAACGTAGTTGTAACAATGTTTGAAGGGTTATAATTGTTTAAGGAGTGGTTTGCATAGAGTAAATTCGACAAGGTTTTCCATGACACATAAGTTTGATAGATAATTTAAATCAGCCACGTGTACAACGAGGTTCAAAAGAAAGTACAACATAGATTTCCTATTGGAATTAAAGTCTAAAAAAGTTTCCGCTTAGAGTTCACTAGGTAATACGGGAGGGTCTCTCCTTAGATGTTGATCTTAGACGTCGTGGGGCTAGAGTCTCCACGAGCTTTTCCTTTCCAATACATGTCCACACGGTTTTGAAACCTCACTATTGGACAATTACTCTTGTAGTGTCCTAAACCTCCACACTCATAACAGGTGAGAGTTCGTGGATCCCTAGCAGCAGTAGGTGTTTTACAATTTCAGGTTATGTGGCCAAACTTCTTGCAATTTCCATACTTTACAGTGCACGGTCCATTATGGCAAAAATGCACTGGTTGCCTAAAGGTAGAGATCCAGCATATGCCTTCTTGTTGCTTGGCCAGGTAGTGTGTGCTCTAGGCACCTTATGCCCTTTGTTTTGTTGGCTCGAGCTTCCATTTTGGTTACCTTCCTACTTCCTCTTGTTTCTAGCATTCTCTGCTACCTTGTCTTCTTGTCGTTTGGTCTGGCTCATTGACATGCAAGCCATGTTGGTTTTTATCTCATAAATAGCAATAGCCTTGATAACATTAGCCACTCGCTGGGTTACAACCCACTCAATTTCCTCAACACTCATCCCTTGATTAATAGTTGTCATCGTTTCTTGAAGATCACAAGGAATAAAATGTATATGAAGTTTCATCCAAGGGAAAATCATGACACTCCATGATAACATATATGTAAGGTGAGACCACGTCATGCAGAGGTATAAGATAAAAGTAACCATGACATAAATAAATCCACATCATACAATAGCATGATCATAACCAACAATGTAGGTTAATACTTAATACATCATTTTACCTGAGTAAAAGAGTACAAGCTTTTCATTAACTTTACCAACCGAGTATCACTTAAGTTTAGTGGGATACGATACAAAAGGAGCTACGCTAACTAATCTATTTGTCTATAGGCCAGGATGCTTCTCGAGATTCTAGATGCTAGCCTCTATGCTATCCTTAAGTGACTTAATATTCTCTGGTGGTGGTGGTGATGATAAAGGTAATGCAACAGCAAACTTGGTAATGCATGCCTCAGCAGATGGTGATCATGGAGTATGGTGTCGAACAGACGTTCCTGCTGTACGGGATTTGATCTTAGAAAATAAGATGATATGGTGTGGAGAGGTGGGTGGTGTAGAAACAGACTCATTAGTCTCAACTACCTCTGTATCCTCAGCTTAAGGGGACAAGATCATCTATAGGTACAATAGAAGGGTCAGCCAGAGCTAGGTGCTCCTCCTCCTCCTTGTCCTCCTCATCCTTCTCAACATCATCATCATTAGATGGCTCATTATCATCATTGTCTCCTCTGTCGGCAGGATGGTCAGCAGGATCCTCCTCAGGGTCCTCCTCGTCCTCCTCCGGATCGGAGTCAGCAATGTAGCCCGATGATAGGGCTATACGTGAGGCATCAGCAGGTAGAGGCTGATCCTCCATTGGTGCCTCTAGCTCCTCATCAGAAACTCACTGGAATCTCTATGGCTCAGAATTAATATAGACAGACGTATAGGTAACCGTCAATGATGAACACATGACTGCTCGCAACAAGCAAAATTTAACTTATATAAGTATATTATATAAGACCGGTATGGTATATAAGTAATATAACATAAATACGTATATGGATCATGAAAGCATCTAGTATAACTAACTAATGCAACTCAATAGTGTATGTATGTCCTGTGAAAATGCCTTTGTATAAATGCAATGTTTGAAAACGGTTATAGTCCAAGCAAAATGTTTAACCTGGTTCTCAATAACCTTGGCTCTTAATACCAATCTGTAACACCCCCAAAATGGATCGCAGTGGAATATGGGTCTGGGAGCGTTACTTCATAGATCAACAACACAAGATTTATAAGAACGACCTTTAAATGTGTCATTTTAAAACCGATACATTGGATTTAGCAAAGTGTTTGTTACAAAAGCCCAGAGCTTTACTTGTTCATTGATAAATTATACAAAGATTCTAGTTCATAACAAATGTTTCTCCAAAATATAATGCAACCAAATCTTTAATGCAAATGACTTCAAAAATAACGACCACCAATGTATCCATTGTCTTGTACCTCATTGATCTCCTGAGAAAAACATGCTTTAAAACGTCAATAATAATGTTGGTGAATTCATAGGTTTGCAAATTATATAAGTGTAGAACCGCAAGATCTCCCCCGTGATAATACATCATATGTAAACATCACAAAAATGTAATTATGTTTCCCTAAGCTCATGACACTGAAGCTCGACATATATGAATTGCAATATAAATTGCCTACATTGCCCATGCTGATGTTCTAACCCGGAACATCCTAAATCCGACATGGTATACATTAGTATCCAGTGATAGCTAATCACCCGAATGGGGGCGTCACCCCCAAATAGATCTATTTATAACATTCGCGCTTACAATCCAGTAATTTAACAGTTCATGATAATGGGCTCATTGAGTTATCGCTACATAGGCAAACACGTAATCAGTTTAAACATGAAATGTTCTCTTGTGTCCAATTATAAAACAAGCATGTTCTCACCCCCAAACAGTTTATGTAAACCATTAAAAGAGGAAAAGTGAGGCTATAAACTCACCTCGAGTGAAAGAATAATCCAAGTATAACAGAAAATGCTTCACAATTATGACCGAATATAACCTAATTAAATATAGGCCGTATAGGTACTAAGCACTTTGGATAACTAATACCGTATATAATTCTATATAGCTACATCACCATCTAATCGCATTTGTGAAATCATGTTTATAAAGTTAAAACGTTTATAATTATTACGTTAGTAAAAATGACGTAACTTTATCGTTTTAAGTCTGTTTCTTACGTTTCTTATGTCCACGCTTTCGTATTAAGACAAGTTATTAAAATATTACATTTTCATATTTTAAGTCCTCTGGTGAACAGTACTTTTTAATGTTCATATACTTTTATAAAATCGTTTTTATAAAATTAGTCGTCGTAAACGTCGTATCTTATTCGTTTTAACTCCGTTTTTATTGATTCTTTCGAGCACGTCTTCGTAATTAAAAATTCTATCAAATTAATGATGTTTTCAAAATATATATATCTGATGTGAACAGTAACTTTTATAAAATTATTTTTATAAAAGTATTTAATATCGTAAACTTATGTTATTCATAACTCCTTCGTTATTGATCTTAAAATTATGATTCTTATTGTTTTGGAATCCTAAAAATATGTACTATCTGAGAAAAATAATCATTCATTTATATCAGAAGTGGTTTGTAATAAGTTTCTATAAAATTTCTTTTATAAAGGCGTTTATTATCGTATAACTTGTAATTAGCGTATCTCATTCGTTATAAGTCAATTTTTCGAGTTTCTTACCTTTTTGATATCCTCATGACATGTAGTATTTTATAAAAATATAAAATAAATACTTTTATTTTCGAATTAAAACAGAATACTTTGAAGTTTTTACTAAAATGTGATTAAAACTAGTTTTTTTTAAATAACTTTTTAGTTTAAACACTTTGTTACA
>BQNB010015604.1:0-10214 GCA_026074375.1 Tanacetum coccineum
GACCCCTAATCAATAAGGGGGCCGCGGGTACCTATCAGGGGGCCGCCCCCTGTAGGATGCTCTCATTTTTGTCCTGATTTGGGGAAATGTTTTTTAATGCAGGTTTTTCTAATTTTGGGGGGACTGATTTCAAATATATATTTGAATTAAATTATTTCTTATAATTACAAAAATATTTTGTCTATTATTTTTAAATGTTTTTTTAAAAATGTTGTTACATTTTATAAAAATGTAAAGTTTAGGACAAAACTAAATACCTTTGATCATATAACAAGTTAATCATTTTTTATACATATTTTAAGTGATTTACGTCGAAATAGAAATTTACGACTACTAACTTGTTTACCTTTAATTTAACATAGAACGTTTTTACATTTTGTGATTATCAAAACGTAGAGAATTCGAAAAATATAAATAACGTTTTAGACATTATTTGTATTAACAATCTCCTTTTTTATGATTACAAAATCTAAACTCATTATATGTAAAAATATATTTAAACAAGTTTTTATTGAGTTTAATTCCATTTATCCCTCTTTTTGTAGAATCAAAAAGGCTTCATCGATGCGAAAATACAAAGTCGACGGAATAAACGCTCCCCCTTGATGTGTGCTCCCCCTCGTTTGAGGGCATGGCGACTTGCTACAAAAACAAGTTAGAAAGCGAGTGCAATATATATTTCTAACTACGAGCAATGTCACGAAAAATATAGAAACATGGCTAAAATAATAAGCCAAAATAAATAGGCATTATTGTTAACAACTACAACAATATATATATAAACCCATCAACACAATCAATTCCATGAAATTAAAATTCATTCATTAAACATAAATATCATGCTTAAAGCATGATAATACACCATGCATAAAATAAAAACTACAAAGATCCTAAGTGGTCAAGAGAGCCATAGGACGTGCTTGCAAAATGGTGGTTAATTTTTATTAAAAGCAAGAAAACTAAACATAAAATATGTTTAGTTTGCGGGTGGAAAGATTGGTGGTGTGGAAGGAGTTGGTGGTGGTGAATTTGGTGCGGAAGTTGTTGTTGGTGGATAATTCCTAAGGAATTTAAAGTGGTGGATATGGTCGAGTTAGAAGAAATTAAATCCAATTAAAATCTTCTCTCAAGGATAGGAATTGAGTTTGGTTGTAACGACAACAAGGACAATAACCAGCATGGTGGTCAACTTGGTCTAAAGTGATGGTATGAGGCATGATCGGTGTTGATGGTGTTGGTAGTAATGGATTTGTGATGTGGTTTTGAAGATGCATCTCTAAAAGATTAGAGAGATCATGAAGTTGATTAATGTTAATACAAATAAACCGGTAAAAACGTTTATTTCTATTTTACAATCTTGCTATGTTTTGTTGATAACAACTCATAAAACCTTATTAAGTAAACTACCTAAATCACACACATTTCATACCAAAACAATTTTACAAAAATACATACCTTTCTATTTTTAGTAACTTAGATATATTTTTTTTACTTGTAAATAAACCTTCAAATATTTTTGCATCATTGATGACACAATCACCCTACAATATCTTAAGGTAATCTACCGAGATTACATATAATCTTTCAAGATTTGGCAATCCAAAATTCGGATATCCTAATATGATGACCCGTGGGATGCCTCCCTCAGATATCTCCTCATCATCGGCTCCCCAGAAGGCTCTGCCGGGCTCAGAGTCGGTGTAAACGGAAGTGTAGGTAACCGCAGATGTCGCAGAAGACATGATTACTGCAAAAAGCAAAAATAACCTATATAAGTATTACTTATAGGAAAGATCGGTATGATATGTCTATAAGCTTTAATTATAAGAGTGGTCTCTATGTTATATCTATAAGAGTCTTATAGTAATATACTTAGTATATTTTATATAAGCATATATCAATCATGTAAGCACTTAGTACCCTACTAATGTTAAAATAGTGTGTATCATGTAAGCATATATGTGCTAGATGTAAACAAGTAATGCATGTATGTCCCTCGCAAATCCCATTTGTGAAAATAGTGTTTGAAAATGGTTATAGTCCAGACAAAACTTTTGACCTGGTTCTCTATAACCTTGGCTCTGATACCAATCTGTAACACCCTCAAATCTGGGTAGCAGCGGAATGTTGAATATCTAAGGGCGTTACTTCATAGATCAATAGCACAAGATACGAAAATGACCACTAACGTGTCGTTTTTAAAAAGATACATTGGATTAACAAAATACTTGTTCATTACATGAGCTCATGGCTTCAAATTGTTCGACAATATAAGTGAAGATTTCGGTTTATAACAAATGTCCCCAAAATGTAATTCGCCCAAATCTTTAGTACTGACTTTTTCCAAAGAGTGACCCCCAATGTATCTGAGCACCCCGTGCCTTATTGACCCGAGAAAACATGCTTTAAATATCAACATAAAGTTGGTGAATTCATAGGTTTATGTAAATCAACAGTAGGACCGTAAGATTTCCAAGTGTATGATTAAGCAACAGATGCAAACATCATAAAATGTAATTACGTCTACCTAAGCTCATGACACTGAAGCTCGACATGTATGAATGCAATAAATTGCCGACATTGCCCGTGAATGATGTTCTAACCCGAAACATCCCAAATCCGACATGGTATACGTTTGTTGTCCAACAAACCAGCACATTGAGCGCTACTCACCCAAACGGGGATGTCAATCCCAAATAGATCTATTTATAACACTCGCGCTTACAATCCAATAATTGAAAGTTCATGATAGTGGGCTCAGTGGGTTATCGCTACTTAGGCAAACACGTAATCATAGTATAAAATGTACACTTGCGTCCAGTTTGTAAAACAAAGCATGTTCTCTCCCCAAAGATGTAAATCATTTAAATAAATATAAAAACGTGGGACCATGAACTCACCTCAACAGGTAGTCTGAATAATATTATATATCCAAGTATAGCAATGAATCACACCGTCAAATACCTAAGTAAATACGGTCAAATCTTAGTCTACATATTTAGGCTAACGACTCAGTGTATAAACTTTCCTAACGGTACTAACTTTGCACTGTCGGTACTAACTGTTGCCAACTAAAGAATGAACAATGTAGGTAACAGGAGTGCTTCAGTACCATCAAAAACTCTTCTCAATGACTCTCTAAATCCCATCAAACCTCTTGAAATACATCACCTATGGTTAACTTGTTTCTTCATACTTAACACTGCATACAAACTATACAACACATCATATTGCCTCCCTTTAACCAATGCAGCTTATGGATTTATCATCCCAATAGTAACAACCAAGAACTGGAACTTGCTAACATCAAATGCCTTGGTTAGTAGATCAGCTACATTGTCATCAGTGTGAATTTTAAGCACCTGGATAAGTTTCTTCCCATAAGCATCCCTTATGAAGTGGTGCCTAATAGCAATATGCTTTGTTTTGGAATGATATACTAGATTCTTTACAATGCAAATGGTGCTTTCAATATCAATGTAGATCTTTGTGTTCTTGAAATTCAACCCATAGTCTAACATTTGATTTTGAATCCACAAAACTTGCCCACAACAGCTTGCAGCAGCAACATATTCTACCTCTGTAGTAGAAGTAGCCACAATGGTCTGCGTTTTGCATTGCCAAGAAATAAGTCTCCTGCCAAGAAATTGACAACCTCCTATTATGGATTTCCTATTAAGATTTGCTCCAGCATAGTCACTATCTGAGTAGGATTCTAGGTCAAATGAGGACACTCTAGGATACCAAAGACCCAGTTTGGGTTTGCCCTTTAGATACCTAAAAATTCTCTTGATAGCACTTAGATGGGAGGACTTTGGAGTGACCTGAAACCTAGAACAAGCACAGACTGCAAACATAATATCAGGCCTAGAAGCAGTCAAGTACATTAAAGAACCAATCATGGACCTATAAAGATGGACATCCACATTACTGGCTTCCTCATCCTTGACTAAAGGCTTCTGAGTCTCAATAGGTGTACTAGCAGTCTTAACATTTGCAAAGTCAAACTTCTTCAGGATTTCTGCAACATATTTATCCTGACTTATAAAAATACCATCTGCTTTCTGTTTGACTTGTAATCCAAGAAAGAAAGTGAGCTCTCCCATAGAACTCATCTGAAATCTACTCTTCATCAATGCCTCAAATTCATCACACCAAGATTTCTTTGTAGACCCAAAGATGATATCATCCACATAAACTTGAACTAGTATGATATCATGTTTGTCCTTCTTTATGAAGAGAGTTTTGTCAATGGTTCCTCTTCTGTATCTATTCTTCAACAAGAAAGTAGATAAAGTAGCATACCAGGCTCTGGGAGCTTGATGTAACCCATAGAGAGCTTTTACCACTTTGTAGACCTTCTGAGGATATTTAGGATCTAGAAAACCTGGTGGTTGAGACACATATACCTCCTCATCAATTTTGCCATAAAGGAAGGCACTTTTTACATCCATTTGATAGACTATGAAGCCCATGTAAGAGGCAAAGGCTAAAAAGATCCTAATGGCTTCAATCCTTGCCACAGGAGCAAAAACCTCATCATAATCTATCCCTTCCTCTTGCCTATGTCCCTGAGCAACTAACCTTGCTTTATTTCTGACAACAACTCCTCTCTCATCCTTCTTATTTCGATAAACCCACTTTGTGCCAATAGCCTTTTTCCCATAAGGCAAATCTACTAGGATCTAAACTTTTTGAATCTCAAACTGCAACAATTCTTCTTGCATAGCATCAACCCAGCTTTCATCTTCAAGAGCTTCTGAAATCTTCTTGGGTTCATGTTGAGATAGAAAACAAGCAAATAAACAATGATGAAAGTCCTTATGATTGTTTCTCCTTTGCTTTTGAACATAACTAACAAAAGCATGAGCTTCAGAACTTTTATTTACTTTGCTTCTTGTTTGTACTGCTGATGTTGGATCTCCTAGAATAAGTGCTGAAGGATGAGAGGGATTTATTCTTGATGTGGGAATAGGACTAACATTCACAACTGTTTCCAAATTTGTGAAGTCAGCCTCTGCACCCTCATCATCATAAGATGAATGTGTAAAGATACCATCAGTAGTATCTTCATGAATATCCTCAAGTGGAGGTATTTCAGAGTCATCTTCTTGGGAATTGGTTGTGTCAGAAATAGATAGTCCCTCATTTGCACTGGCAGTACTAACTGGTATGCTAACAGTATTAACAAGGTTAGTACCGCTAGCTTTAGCTGTTGTGCTAACAGTACTAAAAATGTTAGTACTGCTAGACTTAGCAGCTCCTGCCTGAGTAACCAAGTTCTCAGTTTCTTGTTCAAGATCCTTCCTGAGAGCTTCAGCTTCCTCAATAGCTTCCTTTTCTTGCCTTTGAAGTCTTGCAAGATCATCCAGTAAGATTTGTTCTTCCTCTCTTGGACTCCATCTTTTTATCCTGATTTTGAGCAATGGGTGTGTTGAAGAATAGGAATGCCATATTGGCAGTTCAAAGCAGTCTTGATCAGATTCATCTTCTTTTTCAGAATCCCCAGCATCAATTTTGTCTTTTGTGCCTGTATTTTGTTAGATTCTTGTTGGGACCTGCATGAAGGTTAGTTGATTATCTGATCTAACAGAAGATAGTTATAGAATAAGTCAAATAATCAGGTTCAAAAAGCACATTTGGTCCTTTCCCTTGTAACATTGGGTTTGTTCTTAAGAAGTTTATGTGCAGTTTTCTTCAACCCTTTTGGTTCTAACAGGTTTTCTTCAACTCTTTTGGTTACTAAATTGTATACTCTAAAAGCCTTGCTTTGTAGAGAATACCCAACAAACTTGCCCAAGTGGTCTATGGTATTCAAGATGGTCACATGGCACCCAAAAGGTCTTATATAACTTATAATTGGTGTCTTACCAGTTAAAAGTTCATAAGGTGTCTTATTATGAGGCTTGGTCACTAATACCCTGTTTAGAACATAACAAGCAGTACTAACTGCTTCAGCCCAAAAAGTGTTAGGTAAAAATGAATCTGCAAGCATGGTCCTTGCTGCCTCAATAAGGGTCCTGTTCTTTCTCTCAGCAACTCCATTTTGTTGTGGAGTTCTGGCATTGCTGTATTCCCTCTTGATCCCTTTTAACCCACAGAATTCAATAACCTCCTTGTTTTTAAATTCTGTTCCATTATCACATCTAATAATTTTAACCTTTTGATTCAATTGGTTCTTTATTTGTCTTATAAAGTCCTTAAGGATTGCACTAGTTTTATCCTTAGTTCTTAAGAAAAATGTCAAACTAAATCTGCTAAAATCATCAGTGATAACCAAACTATAGGTCTTATGGTTTATACTCCTGACAAATGTAGGTCCAAACAAGTCCATATGAAGGAAGTTGTGTGTGACTAATAGAGCTAACTAACTTGGCCTTACAAGAAGCTTTGTGTTGCTTTCCTTTCTGACAAGCAACACAAGTGTGGTCATTTTGAAAAAGCTTTGTAGGTAAACCTCTGACAAGGTTTCCCTTCACAAGTCTGTTTAGGTTTTTGAAATTAACATGACCCAACCTCCTATGCCATAAGTTAGATTCATCAGTTGTAGCCTTTGCAATTAAACAAGCCAAACCTCCTAAAGGAACAATGTTCTCTAAATTGAAACTGTACATATTGTTTTGTCTGGGGACTTTAAGTAATATTTGATTTTCATCAGGTAACTTAAAATCAGGAGACAAAACAAGACATTCAGTGTCAGTAAATAGAACCTTGTTCTTTTTGTCACACATTTGTGACACAGAAAAGAGATTGAAAGGCTGAAGTTCTTTCACAAAGCTTACATCCTCAAAATCTAACTTACCAGTTTTTATTTTCCCTTTACCAGTAATATAGCCTTTACTACCTCCAAAGGCAACAGGGCCACCATTAAAGTCTTGAAAGTCAGCAAGGTAAGCCTTGTTCCCTGTCATGTGCCTGGAACATCCACTATCAATAATTCCTTTATTCTTTAGAGTTCTATGTGGATTATCCTGCACATTTAAAAGAAAGAGATTAGTCTCTCTTAGGGACCCAAGCCTGTTTGGGCTTGAGTCTGCCTAGTGGATCTTTGAAAGTTGAATAATTTCTAAGGCTAGATCCACCATTGTATTTGGAGAGAATATTATTGTTGTATCCTGGTGTTCTCCATTTACAACCTGCTGAGGACTTAACAGCAGTGTCCCATTTTCCCCCAACAGTACTAACTTCTTTTACCTTAGCAGTATAAACTTTTTGGTTTGAAAAATTTGTTCTTAGTACTGTTGTTCTTTTGAAAGGCCTTGATGATGGTGAATGAGTTTTGTGAAAAACATTTGCTGGTCTAACACCATTCACAATGGGCTTAACAGTATTAACTTTCAGAGCAGTGCTAGTTAGTACTGTCTGTCTGTTAACATTTTGTCTAGCAGTACTAAAATTGTTAGTACTGCTAGCTTTAGCAGTATTAACTGGATTATTTCCAGTTCTTGTTTGTACTGCTAAAGGCTTTAAAAAGCAAAAAGTTGTAAAAATGACCCTACGAAAATTTTTATATTTTTCCTACAAACTATATGACTAAATAAAATTTTCTAAAAAAGAAAAATATTTTTTTGATAATTTTTGTATTTTTTATGAATTTTTAAACTTTAACTAATATTAAATTATAAAATATCAACACTTTGAAAAATTCTAATATTTTTACTATAAAATACTAGGCATTACTGACTTAACTTCGAAAATTAGAAAACCTAAAGTTTCGGCTTATAAATAATAGAGCGTATAAGCTGTAACAGTTTTAGGCTTATAAGAACAAAAAAGTGTATATAGTATCTAAGCCCTTGGGACTATAACGAAAAAGTCCAAGGGCGCAAGCGGTATGGTGTGTGTAATGAAACGGTGTCACGAGGGTTAGACCCGGGTTCGTGTCTTGCTCACCACGGGTACCCATTGTCTCTTTCTTTTTTTTTGGAAAAACTTTGTGAAGCAAAGTGGGGGTGGTTATGTTATGGAGCTTAACAACTTTCATCAACTTTTTCTTCTTTAGCTTTTTCTAAAAAGTTAAGAATAAGCTGTAAATAAGCTTTTAAATTCGACAGAAGCTAAAATGAGCTTAATGGCTTACAAAGCTAAGACATGGACACTTTGTGGACTAATAAGCAATGCTAGGTATAAAAAGCTAAAAGGGTTGTCTAAACTATCCTAATAAGCACTAGAGGGCTTAAAAACTAAAACTAAATAAGCTGGAAAAAGGGCTTAAATGACAGAACACTAAAATAAGCTTAAAAGCTAAAAGCTTCTACTGTCAACACAAAATAAGCTATGAAAATGGCAAATAAGCATGCACAACTAACTACACTACCAAAATAAGCTACTAGGAATCAAATAAGCTCATTAAATAAGCTCAATAAGCCAGGATGAAAACAAGCAATTCTCTACACTAAAGCTAAGCTAAAACAGTCAAAGGGGTTCTTTTAGCTTAAAAATAAGCTATCTAAAGAGCTTGTTAAGGACTGAAATTAAGAGGGCTTATTAAGGGGCTTATGGGCTCTCAACATAAGCCAAAAGCTAGGGCTTGGTCTTACTAAAAAGCTAGATAAAAGGGCTTAAAGTCCACCCCCTAGCACCAGGGCAAAACTAATGCTAAGACAAAGGCCTAATTTGACAGCTTATTTTAAGCTGTCAAATAAGCTTAAATTTAAAAGATAAGTTAAAACAGCTTAAGTACACTAGGAAATGGACTTGTGCACCAATTTTAAGAATCTAAAAACCATTTAAACTTGCTGATTTTTAGAGAATGAAAAAGGGACTTTTTTGCCTTTATAAATGACACTCAAATTTTGGCAGGTTTGACTCAACAAGTCAAAAGGACTCAAGGCTCTTGTTTCCAACTTTTTTAGACACAATATTGACACTCTTTTTAAACCCCAACTTAAGTACACAAGAGCTTATGAAATAAGCTTTTGTATACCCAAAAAAAAGAACAAGTTTCAATTTCACTTAGAAACTTATAACAGACTTTTTGACTAAAAAGTTTAGCAAAAACAAGCTTAAATATCCACAAATACTTAAGCTAAAAATTACTTTATGACCCCAAAAACCCATACTAACCATTTTTTGACTACGACCTTTTCAAGTTAACCCAAACACCCCCTTAATTTTGAAAAGTGGTTTTAAATCCTATAAAAACTGAAGTAAACTAAAGTTTTTAAAAGGCTACTACTACTTAAACAATTTTAAACAATAAAAAGGTAAAAAGCTAAAAAAATAAGCACTTAAAAAGACAATAAGCGAGACATTTAAGCTATCTTGACAGTTTGGATTTCCCAAAAAAATTATATTTTTTTTTTGCATGAGAATGAAATGAAAAGCTTAAAAGGCTATTTTGACATAAATAAACACAATAAAACAAAAAAAACTAGTAATAAAGCTAAAAATAAGCAAATAAGCTATTGCCTACATTCAGTAACTCTTAAGCAAAATTTAAAAGGAATAATACTTTAAACCCTATGCTCAAAATAGGGTTTTGAACCTAATGAACTCTAAAACCTACCCCACAACTTTCTAAATAGGCTTAAAACTAAAGCAATCCAATAAGCCTTCCATTTGCTATTCAATCCATACTTGATCAATCATACAGTAACTTTGTCCCTTTTTTTTGATTTTCCTTAAAAGTTTTCTAAAAAAACAGGTTATAAAAATGGCTTATATTTGAGAGCTTAAAAGTTTTAGAGAGATGATTGACGCTTAGAACACAATTGCAAGACAAAAATAAAACTGACTTTGCATTAAAAATTGAAGTACAAGTACATGAAAGGCTTTAAACTGAAAATTAAAACTTAAAACACTAAAAACTACTTAAAAACTACACTTAAAACTACTCACAGCCTCAAGGGCTTTACAATGCTTTAAATAGGAAAAAATACGACTAGGGTTTTCTTTGAATCTTTGTCTTCTTCCAAGTGTGCTTCTTTGTAGACACACAATTGGAGTGTGTTTGTTGTGAGTGTATAGAGCAAATCCTGGCCCTCCATTTTTCTTGGCCTCCAAGTCGAACTTTATAAACCATTGATGATTTTTGGTGAGGGTTTGGATTGCCAACATGGCAATCCCATGTGGGTGTGTGGGGTTTAAGATGGTGAAGTTTTTGGATGTATGTGGGAGGTCAACCAAGGTGACAGAGACAGTTTGTGGGGTTGGGGAGTTTTGGCGGGAAACCAACGAAGGGGATGTACAGTATTTCAAAGTTGGGTGAAGGT
>BQNB010015604.1:16490-72979 GCA_026074375.1 Tanacetum coccineum
ATTATGCAAATCAGTGCCGAAAGACCACCAACAACAATGCCCAGGGAAGAGCCTACATGTTGAGGGATAGGAATGCTCACCAAGACCCGAACGTAGTTACGGGTATGTTCCTTCTAAACCAACATCTAGCTAGGGTATTATTTTATTCTAGAGCCGATAAAAGTTTCGTATCCATATCTCTTACCTCTAAGCTAAATATTCCACCCATTACAATATATACCTTTTACAATATCGAAATGGCTGACGGAAACCTAGTAAGCACAAACTCTGTTATCCAGGGTTGCACTCTGACCTTGTTAAACCAACCTTTCAAAATTGATCTCATGCCAATTAAACTCGATAGTTTTGACATCGTCATTGGTATGGATTGGTTATCCAAGTATCATGCTAGAATTATATGTGACGAGAAAGTCATCCATTTCCCAATCAACGGTGAAACTTTAATCATTCGAGGTGATCAAAGTAAAACCCGACTAAATCTCATATCATGTATAAAAACCGAAAGGTATATATCCAGGGGATGTCAAGTTTTCATAGCCCAAGTAATGGAAAAGAAGTCAGACGAGAAAAGACTAGAAGATATTACAGTAGTCAGAGAATTCCTAGAAATTTTTCCTGAAGATCTACCTGGCCTACCCCCAGTTCGTCAAGTAGAATTCCAAATCGATCTAATTCCAGGAGCGACACCTGTAGCCCGAGTACCTTATAGATTAGCTCCTTCAGAAATCCAAGAACTATCTAACCAACTTCAAGATTTAGCAGACCGAGGTTTTATCTGACCAAGTACTTCTCCTTGGGGAGCTCCTGTCTTATTTGTTAAAAAGAAAGACTGATCTTTCAGAATGTGTATCAATTACCGGGAGTTGAATAAACTTACTGTAAAGAATCATTACCCATTACCAAGGATTAATGACTTATTTGACCAACTTTAAGGTTTGAGTGTTTACTTAAAGATTGACTTAAGATCAGGCTATCATCAACTGAGAGTAAGGGATGAAGATATTCACAAGACTGCTTTCAGAATGAGGTACGGACACTATAAATTTCAAGTAATGCCATTTGGTTTAACTAACGCACATGCTGTGTTCATGGATCTCATGAACTGTGTGTGCAAACCATACTTGGATAAATTTGTAATAGTATTCATCGATGATATTCTCATCTACTCTCATAACGAAGAAGAACACGCAAATCATCTGAGAATAATCTTGGAATTACTCAGAAAAGAGAAATTATATGCCAAGTTCTCCAAGTGTGATTTCTGGATCCGTATCGTACAATTTCTTGGGCACTTAATTGATAGTCAAGGACTTTATGTTGACCCCACCAAGATTGAAGCAGTTAAGAATTGGACATCTCCTACTACACCCACAGAAATACGTCAATTCTTAGGACTTGCCGGCTACTATCGAAGATTTATCAAGGATTTCTCGAAGATTGCAAAGCCTTTAACTGAATTAACCCAAAAAGACAAGAAGTATATCTGGGGCTATGTAAAGCTCCAATCTTAGCATTACCAGAAGGAAACGACGATTTTGTTGTTTACTGTGATGCATCACTTCAAGGACTGGGAGCTGTATTAATGCAAAGGGAGAAAGTTATTGCATATGCATCCCAAAAACTCAAACCTCATAAAGAAAACTATACCACTCGTGATCTCGAATTAGGAGCAGTTATGTTCGCTCTTAAAATTTGGAGACACTACATATACGGTACAAAGTGTACTGTGTTCACTGATCATAAAAGTCTTCAGCATATCCGTTGATCTAAAGAGTTATGAACATGAGAACAACGCATGTTGGTTAGAATTGCTGCAGATAACGATTGAGAAAATTCGCTACCACCATGGAAAGGCAAATGATATAATCATACGCCTTAAACTGGAAGGAACGAATCAAACCACTCCAAGTTAGATCATTAGTTATGACCATTTATCCAAACTTACCCTCATAAATTCTTAAAGCTCAAACCGAAGCACTCAAAGAAGAAAAACAACAAGCTGAAACCTTTAACGAGGAATGGATAAAGCATTTGAAATACGTCCTGATGGAACTCGTTGTATTAAGAACCGAAGCTGGTTACCACTCTTTGATAATTTGAGAGACTTGATCATGCATGAGTCCCATAAATCAAAATATTCCATTCACCCGGGTTCTGACAAGATGTATCAGGATCTTAAGAAACTCTGTTGGTGGCCTAACATGAAGGCAATCATCGTTGAATATGTTGGCAAATGTTTAACATGTTCTAAAGTAGTTTATGAAAGAATGTCCGAAACCATTCGAGCTTACTGGTTACAACCGGAGATTCCTATATGGAAATGGTAAAGAATCACAATGGATTTCATCACAAAACTGCCCAAAACATCAAATGGACATGACACAAACTGGGTCATTGTCGATCGCCTTACCAAATCCGCACACTTCATCCCTACCCGAGAGACAGATAGTATCCAAATGCACGTGTTCTAGTTTTGGCTGGCATAGACTTAAAATTTCACATAAGGGTATACACATAAATGTGACAAAATCGTGTACAAGAAGCATGCAAAACAACTTGTAGCACAAAGTTAAGAAAACATTTTGTTAACCTTTTTGGTATAGACATCATTTTGTCAAATGTTCTCGGTAGCTCCATTTTGGACGCACAAAGAAGCGGAGAAACAGGTCAGCGCGAAGCGTATTAAAAACCTGACTTCTTTTGGGGAACCTTACTTCCACCCGCCTTAAACTTCTCTTGTAGTTTGTCCAACAATGGGTGAGCCGTACTTCCAATTGACTAATGATGCTATTGTATGTTAAGAAACCCCTTTTGTTAACATTAGTTTTATAGTTGCCAATATGGTGGGATTACAAATTGATCAAACCCTATATTGTACTCCTACATGCGTCCGAAGACACAAGTAATTCCAATAATTCCCTCATATGCCGAAGCATGTAGTGGGACGGGATAAGATTAAAGATCAATTCAACCCCATACTGCGCACATAAAAACTAAAATTACACAAGAAATCAAATTTCATAGTTTAATGTCCGTATTAAATTTGTCCAAAAACCCCGGTTTCGCAAATAACACATAACTGGTCACAAGGAGTATAATTACGTGTGTAATATTAGACATGTTCATTCCAAGTTTCTCTATAAGTATAAGTCCGTTTTATTTAGAGTTTCACAAAATTCTTTGCAAATATTAAGCATCATATGACATATCACATATAAGCAATTAAAACATACGGAAAATTGGAGTAAAAATGAAGACAAACTCTTATGAAGAAAGCAGTAATCATATAATGCCTCGAGTTCTCAAAAGAGTCTTCCCCAATTGGAGAACCATAAGACTCTCACTAGGTTTTCTGCTAAAGTGCCTAGATCACCACATCCATCATATAACATGATTGCGTGAGTCTTATAGCCGAGATAAATCAAGAATAAAGTAACATGACAGCTTAATTAACCTTTAATTTTAATCTATTCTCTTTTTATCAGGTTAATCATTAGTGTTGATTCTAGGTGTTTATTCATAATTTATGGCAAGTATTGCATATAATTGCCATAATTTTCTAATAAAATAATATTTCATGCAGCCCTAGCGTGTTTAATTATGTGTGTAACCCATAATACACCAAACAACCTGGCTCTAATACCACTGTTGGATTTTAAATAACTGTTAACCATTAACAACACGAGTACGCAGCGGATATGGATCATGTTTGGCATATATGATTAACACACAATAAATAAATAAAAGGGTAAACAAGAAAACTAACCCTTGTAGTCAACAGCAAATGAAACAAAGTGGTTACATTACCACCTCTACGGTTGCTCACACAACACGTCAAACAAATACGCTACCATGCTAGTGGTTGCTTCACGTAACTAACAACAAATGTTTTGTTGTTTTAAACCAACCGAATACCAATTGGTATTACGTTCGATCAGTAATTAAAGAACAATAAGAGATACCAAAACAAGATTTAATATCTTGTCTTCTTGCCTAGTAAATGCGAACAGGACAAAAACCTTTAATAATTGATTTACTAGCTATTAGTGGAACAAATGGAAATTACAACGAATTAGCTTTTTGGATTAAAAGTGTCGTATGGTTTTTTTTTGTAGGACCACTTAATAAGAAGAAGGTATGGGGTGTTTATATATCACCTCAACCCTAGTTGTAGATAACTCTAAAACCTTGAAGATAATCTTCAAGACTTTTAGCTTATCACAACTCTTCTATCTTATCATAAACACTCATCATTATCACTATAATTTGTACACAAATCCCTTTCTAGAATTCTTCAGAATCTGCCACTTTTGGGAGGAGGACAAGGGTTTTCATTTTGACATTTTAAGCCCTTCTCTTTTTTATTTAACGGATATATAAAGTTAGTTAAGCGTCTAACGGAAACTAACGACCGTTTAAATATATTTCGTGAAACATATTATATATTTAATAAATATAAACGAGTTATATATATCAAATACATAATAAACGTACTCTTCGTGTCTTAACGTGTGTGCCTCCAATAGGCTCACACATTTCTAGTCGTATTAGTGCTAGTCCAACTACCATAATCCAACAAGAGCTATATCTTAAAAAAAACTTCAACCATTTATAAGCATTAGAAGTGTCATATGATACCAAAAATTTTTGTATTACTGAAGATTTTCCAGTTGCTTGGTACTTAAGGGGCATATATCAAATGTGCCACGAACAATGCTTGATTCATGAATTGCATTATAATCCCTATGCTTATCCAACCTGAAGTCTCTAATATATGTTTTTAATCTTCATTCGATAAATTAGTTTCATCGACATGGTGGTCTATGATCTTCGGGTAACAATGCTCATGCAAATAAGCAAGACCGTACCCCTTGCAGATCTCAACGCAATTTGTTTTCGTTTTGGCCAATCAAGTGGATCTCGTGTGCCGCGTCTCGGTAATTATTTAAACAGGTACATGTTAACTTAAAAAAAGATTGTCTTATACAAAATTTGGTAACAATTATATTCATCATCAATACGGACAGACTATTGATATTGACTCTAGGTATACTTGAAGGCCACATCAAAGTGTATAGTATAAAGAATATGCATATAATTGAAGGCCACATCAAAGTGTAGAGTATAAAGAATATGTAGATGATGTAAGGCCTCGTAATCGATACCCAACCTCCCATATGTCAACTTTAAAAATGAGGGGTTTGAATTCGTTTGTTGATACGTGCATGAAGGTGAAGACCAAGTCTCAAGCAGTTGATAACTTAATTACTCCATGTGATCTCCACGTACAAGAAAATGTATTTGCATGCATGAAGTGCATTAGTCACGTTTTCTTTCAAATTAGTTTTCCATGTTTGAATGTTGTTCCTAAAACATAGGCTAGTTGGTAGTTGTGATAACAGTTTGCATTATTTCTTATAAATGTGTAATCTGTGTATTAGTTAGGATCAGGAATGAAATGAAATGTCTCTAATTTCTCTCTATATATTGTTCTTGGAGCCTTGCCCGCTCAAAGGCCTTGTCCTTCTGGTTTCTTAATCTATTATCACATACATAAAACCGTTATCTGAAATTTCGGATATCCAAAATCCTTGGATCATTTTATACACATTGTGCTTGTCATGATGTAAATTTAGTGATTTGTGATACGACTAATTCATGACAAGTCCCTTAATTTTTAAATTAACAACAAAAAACTATAATTGAAAGTGCTTCATTTGATAACTTCGCTTTAGGCCTGCAAGAGATATGAAATGCCACTGAAAATGGCAGTAAACCCATGGACTACATTGATATTAAAATTAAAATGGCCCGATCTTAACTCTAGCTTAATTATGACAATAACTAAAAGCAAAAAGCAAAAAACTATACTCCATGGGCTAAATTCATATAAGCGATCAAGAGTCCACAACTTTCGCTTTCCGAGTGAACCATGAATCAGGAATTTCACATCTATTTCCGGAATTATAGTCAGAGCTATTATCGGAATATTCTGACAATTATAATGTTGGAAATGGTTTGAATACATTGTGTAGCTTAATCATAGCAAGGTTGGATCAAGTGGTTATCATCCTTGCCTTTGGAGACAGAGGTTAAGGGTTCGATTCTCACTCCTTGCAAGTCCGGATGTCCTTTTCTAACTTTGATAGAACCAGAAACAGACTCTCTATCATAGGCAGGGGTATGATTGTCTACGTCTCAACCTCTCCCATACACCGTGCAACGGTATTGGGACCCATAACCCGTGGAAGACGGTATTGGGAGTGACTTTAGATTGTGTAGCTTAAAAGAGCGATACGGGTGAGCATAGATTTCATGTCATTTTGTATGCTATGACAATAAGACGCAAAGAACAAGACATAGAGAAATAAAAATGGTTGCTAGCAAGAAGATTGTGATGGGGGAGACTGTTGCAAGTGATAATAAAGATCTTTTAGACCAAGTTAATGCTAAAATTGAAATTGGGGAGCAAGTCCGACAATAGAATGTAGTTCCGCTGGGTGAATCTACCTTATCTATGAGTTCATGAATAATGGTAGCCTCAAGAAAATTCTTAATGATATCTAGGGGGCGTTTTGTCATTAACTGGCAAGTGAAGTACAACATAGCCGTAGGAGTTGCGAATGGGCTTGAGTACTTGCATCATGGTGTGACTCGTCAAATTAGCGCCTTCTGTAGTGTCCCAGATGCTAGTTAGACTTGTGTAAGACGACTCTTAACTTTTATAGTGGTTACTTGGTTAGCCAAATTCACACTTGACTGAATTAGATCGAAAGCAAGATACATCATGACTCAATTTGACTACTAGTTCTAGGGTGCGCTTGGACTTTAGTTGTAGGCATTTTAAGGTCCGAATATATTTGTCAAGGGCATGTGTATAAAAGCATGAGTTTGATACCCCCTTAAGACTTTAACTAAGACATCCTTTAGAGGATTGAGTCACGCACATTGTGATTCCCATATATTCTTTGGCCTATCGTAGTTACTAAACTTTTTTTTTCACCGGGTCTAGTCACTGAGGTTTTAAATGGTTACATATCCAATCCAAATTCATTACATAAATGGTCATTGGGGTTCCAGAATTACATAGATGGTCACCGAGGTTTTCCAAAATTGGAGTAGATCTGTAACCATTTAAATCTTTAATGACCGATCCAGTGAAACAAAAGTTTAGTGACTAAACCTGCAAAAATCGCCAAACCATTGTCATCTACGTAATTAACTCTATCATAAAAGTAGACAATTAAAACCGTTATTGCTTCTTGTTTCATTTATATATATATTCTTAACACCAAATGACTTGTGTCCAATGATATCCTATGTTGTGTGTGAAGCTTTCTAGCTAATTAGTTGCGGGTTCAAGTCCTGCTCATTACGTGTGAAATATATTTGTGGTGTATATCGTGAGATAGTAAAAATTATCGTTCTAAAAAAAAATCTTAATTCTTAACAAAATAAGTGTCAAAATTTTATAGTAGAGTTCAACACATATCTCATGGTTAGATTTAATACTGAGGGACCCGTCGTTTATCAAAAAACCATCTCACGTCCCTCGTCAATACTTCACGCAAATTTCATCCCTCCGTTAGGAAAATGAGGCACCATGCATCCCTGAGGACGAACGATGCAAATATTTTGTCAGTTAAGAGGGAAAAAGTGAGACAAAAATACATCCCTGTGGTTTGCAAAAAGTCCGTCTCACATCCCTACGTGACCAACATTTTTCCCCCTTAACTGACAAACTATTTGCATCGTTCGTCCTCAGAGATGTATGGTGCCTTATTCTACAAACGGATGGATGAAATCTGCGCGAAGTATTGACGAGGGACGTGAGATGATTTTTTGATAAACCACATGGATGTTTTTTGCACTATACTCTTTAATATATAAAACTTTTGTATATTTTATTTTGATATTTGGTTTGAAATCAAGGGTGGAGCTAATGAGGTGGCTAGCGGGTGCTCGGCCACCCCCAACCTACCCAACTAGCCAGGGTCGACCCTGCGGGTGGGCGAGCTAGGCGGTGGCCTAGGGCATCAAATATATCAAGAGCATCAAATTATGTTGTGACTTAGTTTCGTATGTAAATTTATATTTTTCGATGAACATGGTACTTGGACGGAGAAGATGAAGTGATGCTAATTATGATTGGTCATTAATAGGAGAGAGAGAATACATAAATTAATGTTTTGTTGCTTTTTAAGGTGTCACGTGGGTAGTGGGTATGTCTGTTTACACGGTAAATATACTATTTTCACATTATTAAATGAGGCGATTTGACTACATAGTAATAAATGAGGTGATTTAACTACATAGTAATATATTCAATTTAGTCCAGCTGTAGTTTCACTATATTTGATATAGATGGTACGGGCATGCATTCCTTACTGTATGGTTCTTTCACTATATTTGATATAGAACAACACTAGTACGTATATTATATATAGTATAGTTCAAATATAAAAAATTAAATAATTTATGGTAAAAGATGGTATGGACAATTTAATTATACATGTAAATAGTACTTCTATGACAATTCAATTATACATATAGATAATACTTTTTATGGCAATTCAATTATATATAGATAATACTTTCTATCTTTTCATAATAACATATCAACTTTTTATCTTGAAATGTACAATATTATCAAGTAACAAAATGGGCACTTCAATTATAAGTGTATTTCAATTATACATATTTTTCTTTTACAATGAGATATAAATATATACTTGTACTATATAATTTTTAAGTTGAATCATACATAAATTACAATACAAAAACTTGATTAAGTAATGAGTTGGTCGGAGTATTTTCAAGATTTTTTTCATCACGACGAAAATGAAGTTAACACCCCACCCGAGAATGGGTCAAATGTCACACTTATGTAATCAATAAACGCAAGCGGAAGAATTACTAATACAATGGTTTGACAAAATCTCCAAACAAACATTAAATCCGAAATCCCTTAGCTAAACAAATTCTAGTATAGGTCTGGTATGCTAGTTCCTCAAGATGGTCTAATATAAGCTCCTATACACTCTTCACTCGTAACCCAGCTTCCCTCTTATTACCTGCCGCGGAAAAAAGAAATGCTGCTGAGCTAAAGCTCAATGAACAGATATATATAAACAAATGGATAGATCAAATACGTAAAGTAAACGAAATGGAATCACCATAACCTGGTAGCAAAGATTTCATATATCATAAGAGCTGAACGAAACGAATAGTCAAACAAATCATATCGAAATGCCCGACGAGCTCGAAACAATTGTCTAAAGCATGCCACATGCTTAGACCCTACAATAAATGCATATCATATCATATCAAATTGTACATGGGAGCTGCAGCTCCAAATGTACCCTACAAAGTGTGCAATGGGGTGTTGGCACCACACTAATCCAAGCACCAAATCACATCCAAAACCTACACATATTAGCCTAGGATGCATCCATACGCCCCCTCCAAATCAAATCAAATCATATATGGCCAATTGCATAAAGAGCACACACAAAAATGGAGACGTCGTGGACTGATCACACCGCCACATATAGTGTCATGCCATTGGTGCCACAATGACGCGGCCATGGTACCTCCATGGCTAGTTAATAGCTCGGGCATCGGAACAAATGAAAGGGCTCATATAACATATCGAAGCAAACATAATATATTCAAAGAAGGTCATGATCAAACATACGAATAAACTCATATCATGGCGGTGTCAAATGAAGCATATATCAAACGAATTCAAAGAGTTCAGCGAAATTATCAAATAGGATAGCAAACGAATATCGAATCATAGGATGGAGAACATAAATAGGGATTTCAAATGTGCAAATAGATACGGATCAAATGTCATAAGAATCCTTAAAAGAAAGGATAGAATATCTGTACCTTAAAAGCAAATTGACGCGTACTCGAAAACACAACTTACTCCTTCTTCGATCTATCTACAAGAATTAGTAACCATTTATTATTTAGCAATTGTCTAGCTACCCACTATTAGAGATAAGTCGCATTACTAATTTATTCGTATCATTAGTTCTTATCTACAAACGTGATAAGTGTTACTCTGTATTATTAAAGAATTTTCATGCATGTCTCATAGCAATTAGCCTACTGACTTTAATTGTGTGTTTACTAAGTTCAGTGATACTACGGTCGAAAATATTTAATTGTAGTAGGAACATACGTCATACTACATTACGTTACTATTATTCTTATAAATCATTGTCGATCAAGATGACAAGCTTTCTGTTTAAATGATATTTAATAGTCATTTCAAAATTATAAACATGATGTTTTCCAAAAGCAAGGAATTAGATTTAGTTCATAACATACAAAAACAGTTCAAACAAGAAGTAAGTATATTTGCTCATAATGCAATCACCTTCCACGAGACCAAATTTATTTTGAACTAGCTTTGTAGTATTTATATCATACATTATAACAACCAAAATTAAGGACTAACTATATTAGATATTCCATTCAAATTAAGATATAATACTGAGTATTACCGAAACCGATTTCCAATTCTTCGTTACTTGTTTTAAGATCCATTAATAATTAGTCTATTCATGCTAGCATCATCCTAACGCGAACTTTTATGATATCTTATATGTAGAATGATTTCTTAATGTAATACTTGTGATTAGTGCATGAGTATGTATCAAAATGATAGTTCAATAAATACCTCAAGGATGCTAGATATAAGAACAAACCAACGGAAACCGAAATCGAACATGGCTACGAAACCACAATTTCAACACGTAACGACGAAGTAACTAGTGCGACCACGAGCATCAAGATTCAGCGAGGTCTGATCGAACCAAAAACCGAGATGTACACGAACCGTTACACGTACCAATCATGAATTATAACCCCTCAAGATATCAACCCAAAACTTTATCCCACACATGAACCGAAATCGAACACAAGCACACACCGCAACTCCGACCGAAACTTAACCAAATGTGAATTAATAAAGCATAATTACAGAATATGAGCAACAAATTAAACCTCACGTGAACCGACTCTCTGTAGCACTCTCAAGGTTTCTATGTATGTAGTGATATTTTGATTTAAGAGTGGAGATTTTGCTTTTGTTATTTGAGAAAATAATGTAACTGACATGTATATAAATGAATTCCAAACTAACTCGTCGAAACTAACGGGATTTGGAGAAGAATAGATTTGACCGAGTAGTTATCTTGACCAAGTGCTTTGATATTTAAATTCCTAATATCATATTTTTGTTTAACCATGAAAGAATATGTTGTGCCATATTTTACTTCTTGTAGGTCACGTAGGAAGTTATAAGAACTCAAGTTCTAATTTTATACCAACAAGAATAATAGTTTTATTATCATAGTTATTGTTAGTATATTTTATTAAGGGTATTATAATTCTTCCCCTCTAAAAAAAAATTTCGGCCCCGAAATTAAAGTCGAATTTATAAACGGATACGTACCAACTCACAAAAAGAAATGTGGATAATCAGTCCACATCTTTTCTTCACTTCCCCAAGTAGCCTCGGGCTCGGAATGATTCTTTCAAAAAAAAAACTTTAACAATACGGAAGGTTTAATTTTTGATGTAGCGTAAATAAACGTGATAATACGAATTGAATCTGTTGATTCCAATGAATACCAGAAATAATCTTCCAACTATCGTTGATTCAAAAGAATACCGATAATCAGGCAAACTCCAACAACCGCTGATTCAAACGAATACCGATTATTAAGAGAATCGTGGCAAAAACAGCTAAGAATATATTAAAGCAAAAGCTTTTACTATCAAAACTCAAAGATATCTCAATACAAAGAAAAGACCCAATATTTATAGGAAAACTAAAATCAATTTAAATAAAGATTGATTGACTTTCCTTTTTCTAAAGAACTTTAACAAAACGAATGGTTTTATTTCGCATGACTCGCTCTTAACGATCTAAAATGGCCTTAGGCTCCTCAACAAAATATAAATCTTCCTGAATCATAGCTAACGGATACGAAATAACATGCAACTGATGAAAGTTGTAACCTCTCAAAAGAGATACATGGAACACATTATGAACATGAGACAATTTTGGCGATAACACCAAACGATACGAAACTTCACCAACTCTATCTAATATTTAGAACGGAAAAATGAATTGCGGACATAATTTCCCTTTCAAATCACAGCGACGAACACCTTTACAAGGAGAAACCTTAAGAAACAAAAACGCACTATCCTTAGTTTTTAAATTCTAAAAACTCTTTGATGACGATCTGGCATAAACCGCTGTAGTCGCACCGAGCTTCCCTTAAGCTTTTTAGGCAATGAAAACCTTATTTATTTCGTCACCTCAATCGTTTCCAGGACCTTCTCTAACAAGTTCTCTATCTATCATAAGATTGCTTCAAACAATCCTCGAGATATTCCTATGACTCCGATAAAGTTCACATTATGTTTTTATGTAATTATTATCAGAAACGTTTGGCCAGACGTCATAATAATGACATCACATAAACATGCCCTTATCGTTATCATACTCTATCTCAAGTCATAACCAAAATAATCTTATCTAATATCTCATGCTACTATTCTTAATCGCTTACTAATATTTCAAACAAATACGTGATCAAACACTTTCGGCCATCAAAATTTGAAAGAATCCTCCCCTTTGAAGACTTGCATGCCAACATATTGTAACAAAAAACTCAACTAAACACAAATACTCTCCCTAATTTCTTGTCCACTGTAAAGCGCATGATCTAAACATATCCTCCAAAGTCTAAATAGTTCGTTCAGTCTCACCGTCAGTCTGAGGGTGAAAAGCGGTACCAAACTTAAGTCTCATTCCCCAAGCATTCTGCAAACCTTTCCAAAATCGTGAAGTGAAACGCGGATCCCTATCAGACACACAATTGATGTAGGCCTACCATGTAACTGAATAATCTCTTGCTGAAAGATCTCTGCCAACTTGCTAACTGAGTACCCTTGTTGAATAGGCAAAAAGTGAGCTGACTTAGTTAACCGATCAACCACAACCCAAATTACATCATTCTTATTAAAGGTGCGAGGCAACCCCATTACAAAGTCTATGGAAATTTTCTCCCACTTCCAGGTCGGAATATCTAAAGGCTGAAGAAGACCACTTTCACGCTGGTGTTCGATTTTAACTTGTTAACACGTTAAGCATTTTGCCACAAATATAGCCACCTCGTGTTTGATACCATTCCACCAGAAATTCTGCTTCAAGTCTTTATACATATATGTAGAGTCGAGATGAATAGAAAAGGGAGATCTGAGAGCCTTGGTCAAAACAACTTCTTAAATAGAGGAATAGTCAAGAACACATAATCTATTACTGTAGCATATTACACCATGCTCGTCTACCTGAAATTATTCCTACATACCCTCCTTTAAATTTTCTAACACGGATCATAATTCACCATCTTCATTCTGAGCTTCTTTGATCCACGATATAAGTTTAGGTTCAATCTTAAGGCTAGCTATATCACCTTCAGAACCACGAACAACTAACTCGACTTCCATGAGCTCCAAATCTCTGATAATCTCATGTTGAATTTTGAGACAAGTCAAAATTCCAAAATTCTTTCTACTAAGTGCGCCCGCTACAACATTAGCCTTGCTCGGATGATACTGAATATTTACGTCATAATCCTTGAGAAGTTCCAACCAACGCCTTTGCCTCATATTTAACTCATTTTGAGTAAAAATATATTTGAGGCTTTCGTGATCGGTAAAGATGTTACAAGTTTCCCTATACAAATAATGCCGCCAAATCTTGAGATAAAAAACCACTGCTGCCAACTCTAAGTCATGTGTTGGATAATTCACCTCATATGGTTTTAGTTGCCTCGATGCATAAGCGATAACCTTACCATGTTTCATAAGAACACAACCAAGACTTTTCTTCGACGCATCACTATAAATTTGGTATCCACATGTTCCAGAAGGAAGAGTAAGTACGGAAGAAGAAACTAATCTCCTTTTTAGCTCTTCAAAACTCTTCTCTCGCTCCTCATTCCAGACAGATTTTTCTCCTTTTTGCAAAAGTTTCATCAAAGGTAGAGCAAGAAGTGAAAACCCTTTTAGAAATCTTCGATAATACTCTGTAAGCCCCAAAAAGCTTCCAACTTTGGTTATTGTCTTCGGTCTCGGCCATTTAGTGATAGCCTCAACCTTAGCAGGATCCATAGGCTGATACAATATGACCTAAAAACGCCGCTTGTCCCAACCAAAAGTCACACTTTGAGAATTTTGCATAAAGCTTCTTTTGTTGCAAGATTTCCAACCCAATACGAAGCATGATCCTCAAGCTCCTCTCTCTCGTCTTCGAATACACCAGATGTCACAATGAACACTATAACAAATCTGTCCAAGTACTCATGGAAAACACGATTCATCAAATCCATAAAAATAGCCGGAGCATTAGTCAATCCAATCGGCATCACAAGAAACTTGTAATGACCATAACGAGTGCGAAAGGCTGTTTTAGAAACGTCTTGCTCCTTTACGCGTAGCTGATGATAACCCGACCTCAAATCTATCTTTGAGAAGAAAATCTTTCTTTGCCCCGCTGCAAGCACGATAATTATTTTTTTGTCAGATTTGCAATAGTGGATACCTTTTCAAAACTATTAAACGAAATCAGCTCCCTATAATCGATACCCCAACTCTCATACTACCTATCCTTCTCTTCACAAAAAAAACTCGGCGTGCCCACGAGATACACTCGTTGAATAAACCACATTCTATAAGTTCTTGAACTTGATCTTTTAGCTCTTTCAATTCAATTGGCACCATTCTTTACGGAGCTTTAGAAATGGGTTGAGCACCAAGGATTAACTCAATAGTGAATTCATCTTCGCGCTCAGGTGGTAATCCCGATAGTTCATCACATCAGGAAAATTTTAAACTACTGTGGATGACTCACGAGCAGTACAATTCGACGCAGTGTCTTTAATGATGCCAAAAATATTCAAAAAACCTAAAAGTACATAATATTCACATACGAGTCTTTCGAGAGTATAGTTGTTGTTAATGGGCAAACCATATCGGGAAACATGGGTAAATAAATTCAAGATTGTACAAATTGCCAAGGATGACACGTTTCGTATGACAATCAATAGCAACTCGATGCTCAGTTCAATCAAATCCAACCAGAATAATATCGAAATCTCTCATTTCCAGAGGAAACAAATTAGCAGATCGAATATTATCACCAACACGTAACGGACAACGCCTAAACTCATGACTAATAACTACAATATTTCCCATAGGCCTAGCTATAAATAAGGCGTGATCTAATCGTGTAGACAGAACTTAAGATGTTTAGCAATTGTAAGAGGAACCATAGAATACGTCGAACCAATACCAAACAAAACAAACGCATAATGATTGTACATATAAGAGCTCCTAGAATGGATGAAAGATTTTCCAAAATGAATAAAGACGCATCTAAACGATTGAAAAATGAATCAACAAAGACAATACAGACATTAAGATCAAAATTCAAAAGAACGCGACGAAGCCTAAATGTCTACCCAATCCTCACAGGTCATAACCTAAGTTCTACTGGGCGAACATGGATCTGATACCATAACTGTAAAACCCCATCCGAAACGGGACACTAATTGTCACATTATGGCATCAATAAACGCAAGCGGAAGACTTACTAATACAATGGTTTGGCAAAATTCCCAAACGAACATTAAATCCGAAATCCTTTAGCTAAACAAATTCTAGTAAAGATCCGGTATGCTAGTTCCTCAAGATGGTCCAGTATGAGCTCCTAAGCACTCTTCACTCATAACCCAGCTTCCCTCTTATTACCTGCCGCGGAGAAAAGAAATGCGGCTGAGCTAAAAGATCAGTGAACAGATATATACAAAACAGATATAAACAAGACATATAGATCAAGTATGCATAAGTAATCGAATAGAATCACCATAACCCGGGTAACAAGGATCTCATATATCATAAGAGCTGAATGAAATAAGTAGGCAACCGAAGGTAGCCAAACGAAACATATAGAATGCCCTACCGAGCTCGAAACAAATGTCTAAAGCATGCCACATGCTTAGACCCTACAATCAAATGCATATCCATTCATATCAAATTTATACATAGACTGTAACTCCAGATGTTACCCTACTACAAAATTGAAATGTCGGTGTTGGCACCACACTGATCCATTCACTAAAATGAAACAAAACGAAGTACCTAGGATGCATCCATACGCTCCCTACAAATCAAATCATATATCGCCAAGTGCATAATAGAGCACACAAAACAAAAGGGAACGCCGTGGACAGATCACACCACCACAAATAGTGTCACGCCATTGGTGCCTCAATGACGCGGCCATGGTACTTCCATGGCTAGTTAGCTCAGGCATCAAAACAAAACAAAGGGTTCATATAGCATGTCAAAATGAAACATATTATGTTTAAAGAAGATCATGTCTAAACAAAACAGATAAGTTCATATCATGGCAATATCAAAAGAAGCATGTATCAAACGAATTCAAAAGGGCTCAACGAAGTTATCAAATAAAGTTGCAACAAATAATGAATCTTAGGATAGGAACATAAATAGGGATTTCAGCGAGGCAAAATAGATACTGAGCAAAAGTCATGAGAATCCTTAAAAGAAAGGATAGAATATATGTACCTGGAAAAAGCAATTTAACTGCCACCCGAAAACAAATCTTTACTTCCCTTCTTCGATCTATCTACAAGAATTAGTAACCATTTATTATTTAGCAATTGTCTAGCTACCCACTATTAGAGATAAGTCGCATTACTAATTTATTCGTATCATTAGTTCTTATCTACAAACGTGATAAGTTGTTTACTCTGTATTATTAAAGAATTTTCATGCATGTCTCATAGCAATTAGAATATACATTATCTCGCTTATAAACATGTCTAATAATTAAAGCATTATTTTAAATTGTACTTATTAGTTAGGCCAAAATGACACCTATCAGTGTGTACAACAACAACGAAGAATTCAGCTCCATTTTAGATTCTAAGTTTTTATTGACGCATTTTCAAAAATATACCCAGTCGCTCAAAGATACAATAAGTAGCTTGATATGTGAATTGTGGGATTACTTTTATGGATTTAAAACAGTTGACGTAAATATGATTTATAAAAGAATGACTTCGCTTGTTGATTAATCCTAAAAAAATAATTATAAAATCAATGAAAGAAACATTTTTAAGCTAAGCCTACATCTTCTTTCTCACTTGCTATATAGTTTCATATATCATCAGACTTAACTTCATTTTATAAAACTAAAATCCATGTTATGATCTTGACGTTAATAATCATGTATGCATGTGTAGCTCATGGTATTTAGTTACTCATAAAAATAACATGTTTGAAAATCACAAGTTATTAGTTTTTTCATTACTAGTCATGCTTGATTATATTATGGCTTTATAATGATAGATATCTAGATACCATATATTGACATATAAAAAGGTTTCTTAACGTAACAGACTATATCATATTAACATGATTAGTGTATAATTTCATATGTCGAAAAACAAAGGTTTGATATATACCTCTAGGCTGCTACACGAGGTCGAAAGGAAACCGAACTCGAACTCGAAATCAAACCAAACACGAGACTCTAAACCCGAATACGATTCCAACCGCCTGCTAACAAAACCAAAACCTTAATCCCACACTACCTCGAACCAAAACTTAACCGAATACAAACCAAAGCACGAGTCTGGAATGTAAGCAAAACCTCACTTGAACCCACTCTTCGTGAGCACTCTTGAACGCCATATTTATGCAGTGATGTTTTGATTTAGGAGTATAAGATTTTGTTTTTGTGAGCTTCTGCATAGAATGTATGTGAATATGGTATAGGAGTAGATGATAAACGAACTTGTCGACAAAAACGGGATAAGAAGGAGAGTAGTGGACCCAGTTTTTAGGTGACTAGTAATTCACACACGTTTTTGCTATATGAATATATATTTTCATTATAGTAGTCATATTGTAATACTACTTTAAACATAGAACAAACTAAGGTTGTTTTACTTTGTACTTATTATAAGAACGTGATTATTTCCATCTTTATTATTGTTGATATCTTATAGGTTATGTTTAGGGTATTATAATTCTTCCCCTTTAAAAAAAAATTTCGGCCCGAAATTAAAGTCATCTTAAACGGATATAACGTACCAAATCATGAAAAGAAAAGTGGATAGTCAGCCCGCGTCATTCCTTCGTTTTCCCAAGTAGCCTCACTTTCGGAATGATTCTTCCAAAGAACTTAACAAAACGAAAGGTTTTATTTCTGATGTATTGTAAATAACGAGATAACGCGAATTGAATCTGTTGATTCTAATGAATACTAGAAACAATAAACGAGATAACAAATTGAATCTGTTGATTCTAATGAATACAAAAAACAATAAACCAGATAACAAATTGAATCTGTTGATTCCAATGAATACCAGAAACAATCTTCCAACTATCGTTGATTCAACAGAATACCGATAATCAGGCAAACTCCAACAACCGTTGATTCAAACGAATACCAATTATTAAGATAATCTTAGCAAAATAGCCTAGAATATATTAAAGCAAAAGCTTTTATTATCAAAACTAAATGATATCTCAATACATAGAAAAAACCCAATATTTATAAGAAAACTAAAATCAATCTAAATAAATATTGATTTGACTTTCCTCTTCCTAAAGAAATTTAACAAAACGAAAGGTTTTATTTCTCATGACTCGCTCTTAATGATCTAAAATAGCCTTGGGCTCCTTAACAAAAGTAAATCTTCTCGAATCTGATCTAACGGGTACGAAATAACCTGCAACGGATGATAGTTGTAACCTCTCAAAACAGATAGATGAAATGCATTTAAATGCGAGCAATTATGGCGGTAATGCCAAACGATACGAAACATTGCCAACTTTATCTAAGATTTCGAAACAGACCAATGAATCGCGGACTTAATTTCCCTTTTAAACCAAAAACGTCAAACACCCCTACATGGACTGATAAATTTCCTCATTTTGGCAATCAAACAAACATGCCAAGTTAAAATTATACTTGGATTCAGCACAATCAGATTTGCTGACAGAGTGTCATATATTCATGAAGTTGTCAATTCACAAGAGACAGCTATTCATTCAAGTCTTGAGCATAGCAAAATTGTCATTCGACATCGATACAACATACCATTCTTCACAAATTTGAATAAGCACATTTCACTTCACGCACTTGATATACTATTCGAAGAGTATACACGTTGTGTAGATGGGTTAGGTTCTGAAATTTGTGAATGTCAATTACGTACAAGTTATGGGCTACCATGTTCACATGAACAACTAGTTTATATGAATAAAGGCTATCCCATACCACTTGAAGTGATTGACAGATTTTGGAGGAAGCTTAATTTATCACTATGCGCATCTCCAGGAGATGATGATTTAGGTTGTCAAGTTAAAGTCGAGGTTGAGAATTTTAATACAGAGTTCAAAAAGCAATCAAGAGCTGGTAAGAAAAGTTTACTGAGAAAGATGAAAGAGATAACGACGCCATCAGAAACTTCACTTAATGAGCCTGCTACTCAGAAAGCTACTGGTGGTCGTAGCTCCTTCAAAAGAGCCCCTGCTGATCAACCTTCACAGACGCAAGAACCGGCGGGATATAATTTTTCATCCATGCCAAGTTTTGTTGGAAAAGATAATTTCATGAACCAACAACCAAAAAGGCATGAGTATATCGACCAATTTCCGAATATGTTACATCCTTACATCGAAGAGGTTCGAGATGTAAGAGCCGATGAAAATTGTGGATTTAGGGCGGTAGCTGTCGGACTCAAGCTTCATGAAAATGAATGGCCCACAATTCGATATGATTTAATGGAAGAGTTACGCATCTACTACGATCAATATGTTGTCATGTTCGACACTAAAGAATGCGATGATGTTAAAAAGCGCTTGAATTTCTTCGAAAATGGATTTACGCCAATCGACAATATGAGGCTCATGGAAACGTGTCGGAGATGTGGTGTTTGTCTGATTGCATTCACGATACAATGTCATTTTCCACAATATAACCACTCTAGGTAGTATGGATGCTATGTGCTGGCTTCGTTTTCGATCCTCAGTGGTAGTTAAATATGATCATAAAGTTCATTATACATTGGGTAAATGTTAAAAACGGTCATTAGTGTGTAATGTGTTGTTTGCAATCGGAGGGCATACCCGATGCCTACTATTGCATCTTAATGGTTTCGTTACAGGTCTGAATTGTGGCGTCGCGATGCTCTACTCCGTGACTAGAGCGGATAAACTTTCATTACAGTCAACTATTTCGCAAATTGGTCAAATTATAATGTCTTAAAGACTTAGTAGTGGGGATGCTTTTAAGGATGTGTGTGTTGTATCTGTTAAATTTATTTGTATCATTTTTCTTCTATTATTTATATTTTCCATGGGTTTAAGAATTAGTTCCTCTAACTTCGGTTTTGTGGTTCGGTTCGATTTTTGTCGGTTCAAGTTAAAACCAAGAAAACCATGTCTAAACTATCTATTCGGTTCGGTTTTTGTCGGTTCGGTTTTTCGAACCGATGTAAACTTGAAGTGTAAAATAAGCGATATCGAAAAAAATAAAAAAGAGAGAAATAAATATCCAAGATAAAGTAAACTAATCTTGAAAATATTATTAATTCGCATAAAGTTTGTAGCATGCAATAGAATTTTTAGAATAAAAGTAAAATGATAAAAACTTGAGAGTAATTGATTAAATTAGTAGTGTTAATGATAAGATTATTATACTATCTATCAGTGTTAGTTGTAGAATTTTTTCGTTCCTCAGAGTTGAACAGTAAAATTGACAAAATATTAAATTTTTAATTGATGTTTGGTCATGTGTTTCTTGTTTGTGATACTAGTAACTCAACTAATAATATATTTCAGCTTATCACACTTGGAAAACCAGTGAAGTTGAGAACGCTAAACACGCTGTTATTCTTTCCCACCACCGATATCATTTCTCGTCAACTTCTATCTTCCCACTGTTCTATAAAGAAACACACATAATATAAACATCTCTCTCATCTCTTCTCGCCGTAGTGATTGATTCCCATTGCCTAATTTAATCGGTTGCTCAGCATGTGATTGTTAAGTTTGTTTAATCCGCCTATTAAATAATTGTTATGAGTATTTTTGTTTTATTTTGAGTTTGCGTGTTTGTTCATAAGATGACAGTTTGCAGTTTATATGATTCTTGTTTTAATAAGTAAGAATGTACGCAAAGATATGCTTTGCAACAAGCTTTACAAATGAGAATGAAGGTATCGTTTTTGGACCTAATTTATGTGTGTGTGTAATGAATTGTAACGCGAATTGGAGTTTGGGGAGAATTTTTATTTTTGTTTTTGTAGATGTTTTTGTTGTTAGATGTTCATACGCATTTTAAGGGCGGTTTGTTATGTGATTACGTTGGATTGGAATTTCAAGAATCTTGTTGTGAGAAATTGATGAGGAGGTCTTTTGAGGAAGAGTACGCTAGGCGCGTTTGGCTAATATTTGTAAGGTTTGTCTTTGCTTTTTAGTTTTTATATAAGAAATATTTGGGAGTGAAGTGGGTTGTTAGCTGTAATTTTGCCGATAAGTAGTTTTTTAAGGTATAATTTTGCCAATAAGGTATAGTTAAATAACATTATTTTTTTCTTCTATTGCTTATTCAAAAGTAAATTAGTGGGTTGGTTAGCTGCTCTGTAATAAGTAGTTTTCAATGAGAAATCCCGACGACGCCCCTATAAAGAATTCATCAGCGAGAAATTTCTAACAAGCGAATGTTCAAAGAGTTGTACTTTAGGATGCTATTCAGAAACTACAAGAGAACAAGAAACGTACCGAAATATGATAGTGGTTGTACGACATAGTGAGGCCAAGAAAAAGCTTTGCTAATGTTGATTATACTGTAAAGTTTCTGCCTTGGTCCAAGTTTTAGTCCTATTAAGAAGTTACAGATTGTAGCCAAGACGATCAAATAAACGTTCTCATTAGCCCGAGAGATTCCCATAAAGTCGTGGGGCCGCAAGACGCCCCGGGGTGTATTTCCGAGTTTAGGGTGTGTCGATCGTGTGGCCAATGTGCCATAGCCATCGCCATTTTATATCATACTAACTCTTCCTAAATTGCTGTCATTGCGGGTTACCAATCAGAGTCCAAGTGCAGCGTAGGCGATTTCCCATGGGCAAGAGCGGACCGAGATCACCACAGCAGTCAAAGGTCTTAGCTCAGCACCTTCCATGTATTATTCCATTTTCCATATGATTTCCACTTTATATTATATTAACTTTTGGTTAACTGTCATGAGACGATGTACTAATCAATAGTCTTGATAGTGCACCAATCAAAACGCCAAGTTCCCTTCCACCGACTCCTATGCGAGAACAACGTCGCTATATGGTTCGAGGTTCACAGCTGAAAATCCTACTGACCTGAATAGTGCGCTCATGGCCAAGAACAGTGGTTTAAAGGTTTAGGTTTAGTTGTGTTCTCCATATACTTCTAAATCTTTCTTTTTTTAATTGAATTTTCTCGACAGAAACTCATGTAGTTACATGTTGTCATTTATAGGGTTTTTTCATTTTCGTTCGCAAAATGAGTGCACTGGAATTCGACGGTATGATTTGGGGTCCTACAAAGAAAGACGGTCGAGCCCGCTTATGACTGGAGACCTATAGTTTATGTTTTTGTTGGTATGCCGGCGTAAAGAGAAATGAGTGTGTATTCGTGTTTCTAACACTAAACAGGACCGTACTTGATTCAGTAGGTATTCCTCTTTCCGTGGTGAAAAGGACGATTGCTAGACTCGATACGGATATAGGGTCATGTTTATAACTGATAGTGTGACGCCAATTATTGCTTGATATCCTTTCCTAAAGTGTTAAACCTACTCAAGAATGTGCGTGTAAACATTTCTTAATGAGCAATTACTAAATGGCTTATTTTGTAAAAAGTTTCCCATTTATGTAATCTTGATTCATTATTCATGTAATGACTTAAATATGCAGCCTCCATATTGCAGCTGTGTAAAACTCTGAAGATGCTGCCCCTGGCTACTTCATTGCTCACCGCGACTCGCAATAGAAAAGAAAACTTGCTCTTCTCAGTGCAACCCGTGTTGGCAATACCAAAAAATTATTGTTTTCTAGAAGTAACAAGGGACATCAGAAATCCTTAACCGAATCGGATCTATAAAGGACCGTTTTTTTTTTCAGTTGATTAAAGTTAGTTAACTTTCATGTTGCAAATTCACAAGGTAATACTTTGGTATGTCTTGATCGTTTGTTACTGTTGTTCTCATTGTTATTGCCTATAATTAGCACACAAAGTAGAAGGAATAAGCTATTCCCCGATGCGTTTTAAATATTTGGTGTAAAAAAAAATATGGTTTTTGTTAAAACTGTTGTGGTACTACACTTTTTGTGTCAGTGTGGATGTGAACATGAAAAGGCATTGGAGTTTGCTTCTCCAAAGGGTCGGACCGTAGGGTCGATGATGAGCGATGTTCGGATGCGTGGTTGCTCGTGTTACTGGGTTAGAGGAGAGGAAAAAGGTAAGAAGGTTGTTGTTGTAAGGATGGAAGCGGGCATGTTTTTTTGGCTGCCAGTTGCGGATTTGCAATCTGCTATTGATGGGGTTTTAGCGAGGTCCGGATTGGTCAAGGGACATTACTTAATGGGTTATGTTTTTGGTGAAAAAAACAATTTTAATTTTGGGAATTGTTTATTTTTTCCTACACGATAAACATTCTTTTATGCACTTGGACCATTCTTTGATGTGCGAATAACTCCATGTTACGAATGCGGCAAACTGTACTTTTGCATGTGTGCATTCAAAATAGCGAGTTGATTTATTTATAGTAACGGACTATTAGTGGTGCTTGAATTAGCTTATTGTTTGGGAGTCTATTCAGTTAGTCGTACGATTTGCGAAGTAAAATCTCAATGTAAGTTCCATTTTTTTCAGCTTTTGATTTATTCCAACAGATTATGGCTAACTCTGTGACCCGCTTCAGAACGACTCAAGGTTGATAAGAGCACTTTATAAGCTAGGAAAAAAGTGTTGAGCTTGATTGGCTTCTTTCCAAATCTCATCTCTAAGACCCAAGCGTAAACACATTATCATATGTTTTGCTAGGTTGGACATTGTTTCGGGTTCCATACAAACTATGTACTAATGATAAATGGATACATTCTCCGACACTATCTACTATACCAATATTTTTTAGGTTAATTAGACATTGTCATTTTAACAAGGGCCGCAACATCGTGCGACTGTTTCTTTTTTTGGGACCTAGATAAGACGCCGGAGTTAAAGCTAGTCTGAAGTCAGTTGAATTATAGTAATTCGCTAGGCCAAATTCGTGTCGTTACTCTCCAATTTTCATTTCCCCCCTGTCTGCACCGTGTGGTATATCCTGTAAACCTTCCAACATTGTAGGTATCTCTTGTGACTTATGTTTTATCTTTTTTTGGGAAAATACTTGCATGTTAATATGATGTGTTTAACCCGTTGTTATGTCAGGGATTTAATCATGAAAACGTGTGCATCGTCTATGTCAGTTCTGCGCGCGTGCAACGGTTTCACTTGCACCCACCCCCTTTTTTCTCGATTGTGACCGAGTATTTTTCTTGGTGAGCTTTTTTTGTAGTGAAGCATGATGGATAATGACCAATGATGTACACAGTGCCTTAGTTGAAAAAGAATAATCTTTTTACGATTATCACTGTTTGAAATGATTATCTAACATTAATCAAGTTTGAAAGAATAATGCACTCAAAATGCTTGTAATCAGAACGCAAAATGGATGGATTGGGGGTTGTTTAAAAAGGCTGAATGAAACTAATGAAAGTTCAGAATGCCAAATGCTGAAACAGTGAATAAACCAAGAAAGTTGGAAGTCGCTTTTTGAGGAGTGAAGGACGTGGAAGAGGCGCGTGCGGGTCTTCTTGGGTATGTGGAGTTATTAAGTGGAACCTTTTTGAGGTGACAGATACGAGGGAAGAAGTTGGGGTCTTCTTTGAGATGGTGGAGTTTAGGTTTTCATTAATTAATTATAAGTTGATGTTGTTCTTGCAATGTCAGAGGCTATATTTAACGTGTCGAAGACTATTGCACAAGGCTGCATCCTACCGGAAGTATAATCCATCACTGTTTGTAGCTATTCGCGAATTGGAAAGATGTGTACAGCTGCTACGTAGGAGAAATTGCATGTAGATTTTAACTATTCAAATACATCATGTAGTATTTGTGGGCATCATGGGCACCCTTGGCGGATTCGGGTGCACGTTTACCGCGTAGCCAGCCAAGGGATCGGTTATATCTTACGATTCTATATCAAGTTTTACGTGCTCACTTTTCTTGGGAGTTTTTTGTTGGTCCTGTCAATGACATAAGTTTTATGAGAAAAGTTTTTAGTTAATAGGTTCTGAACACGCTAAATAAATTTTTGTTTGCAGGCCTAAGTAGCAGTCTGATAAGGAAAGGTAGTTTTAGTGTTGTATTAACCGATGTTAATCCCGTCGTAAGGATCCGATGTGAAAATTTTACGAACAACTTGTTGTAATGGATAAATGGCGGTAAGGTTTCGCTTACTGAGATGAAGGACGCCACGCGTGGTAATGGCAGCTGCTTTCTTATAGGAAGTCGGTTTGTGTTCGGCACCCTTGTCTTCGCGTGTCTTTTTGTCACATGTTTTACATGTATGCTTATTGTGTTATCTTGCTTCATTTGCCTTTAATAGATAAAAAATAAAAAACGCTTTATACAAAATGCATCGCTGCGAAGTGAAGATATCAAAATCGCTCTACACAAAACGTACCGCTGCGAAGCGCGAGTATCAAAATCTTGTATTACGACAATAGTCGTTCACAATAGAAAATAAAGAATAAAAAATAGACATGACAAGTTGTGATATGAGAGGTTGATTGAGTGTCAATGATTTTTTAACATCTAAATAATTGTTGATGGGACCCGTGTGTATAGCAGGACCCCCGTTGTTAATCCAATTTATTGTAATCTTATTTTAGACAAAATAAAATAGCCATAATGTAGTTTAGTTAAACTTACATAGAAAAAAAATAGGCATATATACATTTATAATCTGTTGCTAATATTTTCTTAACTCTTCTTATTTTGTTTCATGGTAAATTATATAACTTATCTAGCTAGTCTTTTAAACTATTTCGACTACTTGAACCAATTAGGAAATCGGTTCAAGATCCCGTCCAATTTTCACGAGTTGCAAATATGTTGTGATGCGTAAGTGCATTATAATTTCAAGGTATTAGATATTTAAGATCGATAGTGCGATTTTGATATAAATATATTTTGTTAAGGCATTTTTCCAAATTTTCCCCTCGGGCATAAAAAATTTCGGCCCAGGCATCATATATTGATGTGAAATTGTGTAAGAGTGAGAAACACGTAACCAGTGTATCATTGTTTACAAAGTAATAGTCAAATTGTTTACTTTCGGTTTCTTTATAAGATATATCGATGTCTATGATTAGTCGTTATTGTTATCCCCTTAACTCAAAATCCTGGCTTCGCCCCTGTTTGAAATGACCCAACTTATTATATGTTTGGAACCATGTCTTGAACCGGTTTGGTCTAAATCAATGGTGCCTCTTTATGTTGCATAAAGCCACAGTTGACTTTACATGTAGAATAAAGATCGTGTCTACCATTGACCCAACTTTATGAGAGTAAAATAACTTTGCATAATAGCTAGTCAGCAACAAACCTTTACTAGCTCTACCAGATATAACATCACAACTTATATAGGTTCAAGCCCGATCAAGGACGGTTGTTTGATGATATTTTGATGGGCAAATGACATAAAAATGTATATAACTCCGTCACCTTTTGCTTTGTTGTGTATCGAACTATTTCTTATAGGCATAATCCAGTCCCGCATGGTAACCGGTCTATAAATAGAAGTATAACCGTATATGATTTCACAATGTTCCCTGATCCTGTTCCAGTTATATAGCAACCCATAAAATGTAGACTATCAAAACCACTTCCATATAAAGAAGCGTACCATAAGTCCATAACCATATCAGTCTATCAGATACGCAATCACGCAAACAGAAATACCAAATTTACCAAATCCATTTATCAAGAAAATTCTAATATATGGTAATTTCAACAACAGATGCTCCAAGTTGCTCAACATGATGAGTATACCACCAGTAACATGTAATATCAAACTTTAGAAGAAAAAGAAAAATACAAAGTTTTGTCTAGAATATACTTCTGAAGTTACTTTTACAACTTCACTGCAAAAACCTGCTACCAGAATACAACCCGACATGCAGGATCCATAGACGAATAAGAATCCCCTCGAGCATATTCACAGAGCTATTTTTTTTTTTGTATGGAGAAACAATCTGCAAATAACAAACAAAAAAAGAGATCTAAATGTGTGTTTCCATATAAAGCACCAAGCTTTAATGTGCATACACTATAAATCTACATATACGGTCATGTTACTGAAACTGGACACGAGACATAACTGATATAACCTAAACTTATATCAAGTTTATCAAGTGAATCAAATAGACTAACATATAGGGACATATAGATACACATCCCACATGATACCAAATTCATATCATATTAAAGCGACACACTACGTTGCAGACTTGCGGCTTTAAGGGACAAGGGTAAACATATATCAGATGGTGTATATCGAAATAGAACGTGCAAGTGTGCATCACTTAGTTGCCAGTCTCCAGCTACTATTTTTTTGCATGTGGGGGGTGTTCAGGTTGTATAAAATACTGTTTGGATGGACTTGTAACAGTCATAATCAGATATGCGAGTGTGTAAAGGTTTGGTGATTTCTGATCATTTGAGAAATGATAGGTGAACTAATAAAAAAGGACTTGACGTCATATGAACAGACGTAAAAGACTCTTAAATTAGGTTAAGAGGTAAATATATAACCTTAATTCGCCCTTAGCTGCTATGAAATTGATTATCTAAAACTGAGAAACTGAGAATCTAACATTAGATATAATCATTTACAAAACACAAACCCGCACATTCCCTTAAATATCTAATTGCCTCAATTTATCAACCATGCGTGTATCATGATTACGAAAATTTAGCAATGAACTCACTATAGCAGTATAGCCTACATATAGTAACAAATAGATGCACGTCCCACGTAATGCCAAAATCATATTTCATCATATCACAAATCACACAGGATTTGCGACTCTAAGCAAACAAAAAGTAAATGGAGTCTGGAGTGTATAGCACGTGCAACACTTAATAGCAAGTCAGCAACTAGCATTTTCTTGCATGGTACGAGGTGTTGGATGTGTGTGTGAGTGTCCGGCAAATTCTGATCATTTCACAAACTGGTAGAGAAATTGACCAATAAAGACATTTTTAGTGGAAAAAGGGATAAACGTTTTATGAATACAAGTAAACAACTCTCGGTTAGGTTAGAGACGGGGCAAATACTGTAAACTTCGTTGTAGCCTATTTGTCTCATTCTCCATATGGTAAACAGAGATAATTAATTACAAAATGCAAATAAAAACAGCTCTGTAATATCTTTCAACCTCAAATGATCAAGGACGCATGTCCAAGTATAGGTAAAATGATGCGAATAGACGTAAAAGACTCTTAACTTAGGTTAAGAAGTAATATGAAACTTTAGTTTACCATTAGCTGCTATGAAATTGATTACAAATCTGAGATAACTGAGAATACTAACTTTATTAATGATTTTGCAGGATAAATCATATAAGAACACAAAATCCAGAACACACCCTTCTTGATTATCTTATAGCCTCCAAAATTCTTCAACACTGTGTGTACAAGAAATTTGATCATCAAAAAGCTTTTTAACTTCTAATCCCAGCAAACATTATAGAAACACATAGATATCCCACGTGATGCCAAAATCATATATTATCATATTACAGATCAGACAGAAGGCTCGCGACTCTAAGCAAATACAAATTTAATGGAGTGTATAGCACGTGCAACAATTAATAGCAAGTCCGCAACTAACATTTACTTGCATGCTAGGGGGTGTTGGAGGGGTGTGTGAGTGTTGGGCACTTTCTAATCAGTTATAGAGATAAACAAATTGACCAACAAAGACATTTTTAGTGAAAAAAAGAAGCCTTTTACTGATACAAGTGAAAAACTCTCATTTAGGTTAGAAGAGAAGGCACATACGTAACTTTATTTACCCTAACTGTCACAATCTCATATATGGTAAACGAAGATAAGGAGAATCTAACATTGATAAATGATTAGCAGGTAATTAATTACAGAACGCAATTTCAAGCACCTCCTTAATATCTTTCAACCTCAAATGATCAACCACGCAGCATGTGCAAGTATACGTAACTTTGTTTACCCTAATTAGCACAATCTCGCATATGGTCAACGGAGATAAGGAGGTTTTAACATCAATAAATGATTAGCAGATAAGTAATTATAGAACGCAAATTTAAATACCTCCTTATTATCTTTCAAGCTCAAATGATCAGTGACGCACGTGCAAGCATAATTTCGATAGTTTAACATTAAATTCACTAGAACGTTGTACTCAAACACTATATTGTATCAATTTAACAAATATTGTAGTAACAATCCATCTATTATGTATGCATAACTACACTTGTTGATAGTCAATGCACAAAAACAATTGCAAGCTTATACACAAACACTATATTGTATCAATTTAACAAATATACCAAGTAATAATAGCATGAATCTAAGAGCAACCGAACCTTCAATCACGAAACCAACCCTTCTTGAAACTTCTTCAACATGTCACAATTAGGCGTCGGAGGCTGAATACCCCAATTAAACCGTTGTCTCTCCATCCAACAATTATGAGATAGAATCGACAAATACTCATCCTCAATCCTTCCTTCAAGCTGCACCCTTTCATCACTATTCAGCGGAAAAGTTTGCTCAAAGTTTCTCGATTTCACAAAAAAAGGAACCCCTTTTTGCGTAAGCAACCTATGCTGATAACTATAAGTCCTAGAAAGCGAATAAACCGGATCATTCGACGACGAGAAAAAACTCAAATACAGAATCAAAAGCACCGGTAACAACTGAAGCAACGCCCTAATATTAAACCCGTCACCCCCATTATTAGTATTCCCCGTTTGTGTTTGTGTTCGTGCCCTCGTCCCATTACCAAAATTAAACCCGCTAAACTGCGTAGTCGCTCTCGGATTCATCCCACCGAAAAAGAAATTCCTAAAAACCTCCTCAGCATCAACATCGCCCTCATAAAAAAACCCGTTCTGACTACCCCTACGCCTAGCCGGTGGCATATAACTCATCGGCTCCTCCGATCCCATAACATTATACTTTTTCCTACTCTCTGCATCACTCAAACACTTAAACGCTTTCGACACTTTCTTAAACGCCTCCTCAGACCCCGGCGCCTTATTCTTATCAGGATGAACCTTCAACGACAACTTCCGATACGCTTTCCTAATATCCTCAACGCCACAATCTTTACTCACACCTAAAATATCATAATAATCTTTCTTCCTCCTAATCTCCCACACAATCGTCATCTGTTCATTAGTCCCTAAACTAGACCCATTTCCCAAACCATTAACCCGACCCGACCCATTACCCGAAACCTTACTCCGGCCACCGGAACCCTCTCCGGCACCGTCACCGGCAGCATTTTCCGGCGAGTTTGAAAAACCATTATTTTCATCAAGATTTTTCAACAGATCATCAATTTGCAATAAAGGGTCTAATCTTTTGGCCTTTGTTATAAATTTCAACGCTTTAACACGATCACCTAACCCTAATGCATCTTTACCAATTTGCAAACATTTTAAAGCTTCATCTTTATTACCATCCATGATCAGATTAGCGAAATTGAGCCAAAAGGGTGTCTGAATTTGTGATTTTCAGATCGAATTATGGTGATTTGAAGGATAATCTTGAAGTGAAGTGATACCTTGAAACCCTAATTTTGATGGATGAAAATTGGGGAAAATTGTTGGAGAGTGAAATTGAGGTGATTTTGGAAGTGGATTTGTGTTTAATTGGATTATGATTGTTTAATTTGATGAAATTGGGTTAGTGATTGAAGAATTGTTCCTAAGATGGTTTAGGAACTCATATTGGGGGAAAAGTCAGGTGTTGTAGAATAGATTTTTCAGCAATACAGTTTGGCACGTGACTTCCCTCCTCCCAGTTGGTGTCCATGTAACGCGACGTAAAGCTACACATCACATCTCACCGCAAGTCATCGGGTTTTGCGACAAACTTAACAACCGAGTTATAGGGCATATTCGTGTATGTGTTGCATTTGTGTTTTATTTTGTTATTGTATTCTCGAGTTATACTTAGAGAGTGTTTAGCTAAGTTTATGAGTTTAGCTTATGCTTATGTTATATTAGCGGCTTATGACTTATATATATCATAAGCTCATAAACCTATGTTAAGTGTTTGGATTAGTTTATATATAATAAGTTGATAACTTCAAATGTTTGGTTTAGTTTAAAGTGTTAAATGACTATAAAAAACATAGATAAGCTTAATCCCACTTTAAAAAGTCATATTTTTGTGGCTTATCAAAATTCACTTATATAATCTCATAAGCCCACTCATATAAGCTTACACAAACACTTAGTTTGAGCTTATTTGACACATATAAGTTGATAAGCTCATAAGCTCTCATATAAGCTTAGCCAAACACCCCTTTAAAAAGAATGAAAATGAAAAGGATAAATAGAATATTGTGTTCTTGAGTAACACTTAAGAAATAAAAGGAAAGGAAATAGAATGAAAGTTACGGTGATTTTGTTGATTTTGAAGTAAAGTGTTCCTCTCAATTTTGGGAGAAAAATGTTTGCTTTACATTTTTTTACTTTTCTTTAATAACAAAACACAAGAACACAGTGTAAGTGTGAGTCATAGGGTGTTCAAAACTCAAGTGATGGATAAAGAGTGTTTTTATAAGGAAAAAAATGTCAAGATGGTAACAATTTTGCCTACACCTTATGCTCTTAATGAAAAACATGTATTTGATTGAATGTTTACAAAAGTAATACTTAGCACATTGCTATACCTCATAATATTTCAACCAATAAAAGTAAATATTTTCAAGTAAATATACTTAATTGGTAAAAAAAATATAGTTAGTGGGATTTCATAAAATTTTGTGCATTATGAAAGTGAACATTTAATTTTAAAATGCCTTTTTTAGTTGTTTCAACCCACAGATTACTGATGGACCATTGCACATAAAGCCTGACAAAATCAACCTTTATTAGCGCGCTTTTCAAGCGTTTAGCTTCTGCTAATAAAAGGCGACAATGGCATAAAGTAAATGAAGTTGCACATTACAGTTGTACATGAGCTAGGTTCAGAACATCGTGAGACAGTTTTGGTTTGTATCCAGTGTGGGCGTTAGAGCATAAAGATGACATATATTTAGTAAGAGAGGACCGTGACAGGACCGTCAAGCCCAACGACAGCGATGTATTATAGTATCGATTTAGGCATAATTATTTAACTTACTATGTATATATTTTTTTGGGTAAAGGGTTACCCCGGTAAAGTATATTAAAACCGAAAAAGTTAAGTACAAATAAAATGCTGCTGAAATACCATATTAACCTCAAGCTAACAGCTTGATAAACTCCTAAAAACTAGTGCTTATGAAATAACTTACAATTGAAAATAGAACAAAACGACTCATCTAAACCAGCTAACCAACAGCAACCGTGAAAGTAGACGAACTTCCACTTGTTTTTTAACTAGGTAGTAAGTTAGCCGATTCATCATACACATTTTCAACATCTTCTGCACTTTCATTGTCCAAGGCAGCATAAGAATTAGATATGGTGATATTACCTTCCTTAGTAGAAGTAACAATAGCCTTAAGAGGTTGATTCTTCAACATTGATGACGATTTAGATGCAGTACTCAAATTAGTAGCTCCCTTGTTTGGTACACTTATAGACGCCTTTGGCTCATACCTAAGAGTTTGTTTTACCAAATGACCACTAACCTGACCAACATTAGTGGACTTAGATTTACCCTTATTCTTTTTCTTTTTACCCGCAGTTTGAGATCCATCATTAGTCTTCTCAACAGTAGGAGTAACAACATTATGAGTAACAATAGTAGGAGGGACCGAGACCATGTTAGGACAATGATCATGAACATGACCAAATATCTTACATAGGTCAGAACGAGTGGGATTCCATTCATACTCAATAGTAATTGTTTCAATAGTAAACCCTGAACCCTCAATTAAAGGAACACCCATAGTAAGACTCTCTTTAAGAACATCACCCGCATTAATTTAAATCAAACATCGAGCAAAACTACTCCCACGTGACTCAATGCACATCGAGGAGGTATAAGAGTCAAGCATAATAAGCTTACCAATTTGAGATGCAATGATGCTTAAGCCATCTTCCGAAAAAACCTGTATTGGAACATCATGTATTTTAACCCACACCGGAATACGGGTTAGCTCTTCCTTACATAAGGGCGTATGCATAGTCCATTTCTTCAGAATGATAGGCTATTACGAATCATTCATGGCCCGTTCTCTAGAACATCCTCTAAACCTTTAGAAGTTTTGAATTGAAAGAAGAAAAAGCCTTTGGAGTTCATCATTATTCTAGTCAACCCATATTGCCCCAGTTATTTCGTACATAGTATTCAACAACCGGAAAAGCCATACGTTTACCAATAAAATATCCGTATAAAGTATTAGCAAATCGGGTACTAACCGTTTCAACAACCTTTCTGGGTATAGAAAAATTGGCACCTTCACACAAGTTTTTAGAAAATAACGAATGAAAGTTTGCCTTTGATTTACTTGGTACCGGTTTCGATCCTCCCACTGCACCTGCATAAGAATTAGGCATTTCTTGAACAATGACAGCCTGTACAATTAGGGATTCATCCACATGTATAGTATCATCAATCTTACTATGTATACATCTGATGTGAAGTAAGTGAAAATGAAGAAATTATGTTGATTTAATTTTAATTAAGTATCTAAATAAATAAAAATTATAATATCTTTTGAGAAAAGTTCATTTGCATACTAGTTTCTCCTCACATACCAAGGGACAAATCCCCATCATCCATTTGGGTTTGATCTAATGGTTAGGATTAATCTAAGATTTAATTGATTAAACCTAATTTAATGTAAGTATATAAGGCATTTAATTTTTATTTTTCATATTATTCGTCATTATTTCACACACACAAAATGTGTTTCTCTCTCAATCATTTTCTCCAAAATTTGTGATTCATCTCCTTCCATAACCATTTTTTAATTATTCTTCAATTTACATTCTAATATTCAATTCTCCTAACAGCAGATTCAATATCAAACTAAACTATAGCGTATATTTTCTTCTAATTAAAATAACAGATGACGTCATCAATGGTGATGAGAGTAGATCTGCACCAACCACGATGAAACCTATGACAAAATAATGCTTAATAGGTGCAGGTGGATTCATCGGTTCACACTTATGGTCAATGAGGTTTTGCAGCTGCTAGTATGATCGGTGGCAGCGGTTTGCTTGTGACCAGATTTGGATATGCTTCCACTTGGATGGCTCACTGGAGCAGGTGAATCTTTGTTATTGATTGACTATTATAAGATAAAAAATTTAATAACCATCGGTTTGAAATTCTTATTAAAACGATTGAAGTAGGATCCAATGTAGGTCCACACTCCACACAAGAATCCGAGTCTTACTCTAGACGAGCCAAAGACTTAGGTGTCAGGTGTAGCTAACATAGTAGATATGAGTTAACTTTTTTAAAATTGTTAAAAGTTAGAGTCATAGTTAGAAACTAACAATTGATGGTTTAACATTTTATGTAAGTGGAGTTTAGGAAATGTGATAAGCTACAAATGATTGGTTACTTTTTTGTTTATTAACATGATGCGACACACGCATAACTTTTTGGGGGGGGGGGGGGATCACTAGTTCTTTTGATGTTTTCGGGCTATGCAAATATTATACACGTTTACGTATGACAGTTGAAACTTGCCAATTTTTATGAGGACTTATAAAAGTAGACATTAGTTATGGTAGACAAAAAACCAATTGGTGTAATGTTCAATTAACTACTTGAGCTTTGCCTTGTCTACCTAATTTCATGTGGCATCTATTCTATTGCATGTCTACCTCATTGAAGCATCTTGAGCCCAACTTTTGGCTAGCAAAAACTATAAATCCATTCATTTCATTTTGTGTCCTATTTCTATATTTTGGAGATAATTAAAAATGCAACTGATAGGACAAAAACATGAAATGGTGATCAAACACATTAGAAGTTTTAAAAAGGCTTGAGAGGCTTTAGCTAAATATGTGATGAACTTTATGCGTTTCTTTGGTTATATTGCATGATCTTTCAAATGTTTTTTTTTTTATTCTTTTGTAGTAGTCACGTTGACCATCCTCCTCCTACTAATATATGTGCTTCGCGGTTAAGGTTGTTTCGTTTCTTTTACTTTTTATGTTTTTGTCCCAAGCTAGATTCAGTTCGCGTGCAGTTGATTATACCTTAGGCTAGAAAACAACCATGAAAATGCAAAATTTAAAATGATGTAAACGATTAGTAATATGCGATAGACCTAAATGAAATCATCCTCTAAAATAAAGCAGGCATGTTGTAAGTCCTAAATATATTGCGATACGTTGTTTGAAATAAATGGACTAAAACTATGTTACTTATACCCGAGATTACTCAGTATCAACAGGCATTTGGTCTACTGGTTCTAAGGTGGTGTACCAATCAAAACATAGTAATCTTCGGTTCAAATTGGAGTCCTTCATACTCCAAAGTATTTGTCGCTAAAAAACAAAACATGCATTCAACTTGTCATGAATGTGGTTTGAAGGATTACATGTCATATCATATTTAAGTGTACAGGTTGTAAAATTCTACATGCCCAAATTGGATTTTACAAGATGTATAGCTCTCTATAAGACCAATAATTTTTATTGGATTTGACACATTTGTGAAAATTATCCACCACCCATTGATGCTCACTTAGTACCTTCTATTACTTTTTTTAGCTCATATTGTAAGGTATCTACTTCTATACTGGCTTCCGTAAAGGTTGTGTTCTCAGCCATGTTCTCAGCTCAATTTTTGTGCTCAGTGATTTCGGATTGTATTTTCGCGTCTGCAAGTATCTGGTTCTGCAAGTGTGTGATTCAGTATGTGGCAATGAGTTTGGTCTTTTAATAATTGTAATAGTTGGCATGCTCTTATTATTTTATGTGGTATTGGGGGCATGTTTTTATCCAACATTTCGAGTGGCAAAATGATAGTATTATTGGATTCATTTCAACCTGAACGCCCCTGAATTATATTTGGAACTGTGTTCGATATTTCTTTCATCTATGTTCCTCGTTCATTCACAAGTAATTTATAGTTTTCGATGGTTATATAAGTGCCGAATCTGACTTTTATAATGTTCTAGTTTATATTGAAGAAATAACAGCAAGTCTTGACTTTCTTGAGCATTCTCTGCCTTTTACATAGCATTTTTGAATGTTTTAAAAAATGAGTTGACTACAGCGGTTTACCAGACGAAGTCTAACCAATCTGTCAACTAGAGCCATCAATGATCATGTATAAAAAAATATAAGTAACCTCATTATAATGCATAATATGTATTTCGAATGATTTCTACAAAAGGAAGGCTTTTAATATGTCTAGAGATATGGTCATTTTGGACTTTAAAGGCCTTGTTGGCTTGTTACATGTGTTTCTAATATGTTGAATTTATGTTACTCTTCTTTCTTGCAATATTTATGTCTTTAATCTTTAACTTCAATCTTCACATTAGACTGATCAATGATATATATACCTTGTTATCAATTCACTTGTATGTATTAAAGATGACTAGTCAAATGTGAAAAGAAATGTGTTTGAAATCTTGTACAGTATAGTGTGTTTGTGTATGGTTGCTTATTTTGTGAATGTGTTTCATTCATTCATGAGCTGAATTTTTGGCAAAATAAAATTCGGACAAGGTCTATATAACTGGTACAAAGTCTATAACCTGCATACATAGTGCTGAGTATTTAGTTGTTTTGTTTATATTCATACTCACTAGTCACTAATATACAAATTCTTGTGTTCCATGTATGTAGGTAAGGTCGCAACTATCCCAACAAAGAAAGTAGAATGGGGCTGCAACGACGACCATCACGAGGCATTTCAACATAATATCAACTGTATATATAATTTAAGTTGTTGGTTTTTATATGATACATTTTAACATAATATCAACTGTATATATAATTTAAGTTGTTGGTTTTCATATGATACATTTTAACATAATATCAATTGTATATATAATTTAAGTTGTTGGTTTTTACTTGTAATATAACATTGTGTTGAAAAATATATTAATGGTTTGTCTTAGTTACTTTAGAGTAATATCTCAGGTGATATAGCCTCACATGAATGATGTCTACTTTCGCTCATTTTATTGCTTTATCACCTGGGATATTACTCATAATGTAAAATACTAGAATTAGTGTTATATTCTACTCCTTTACAATGTGAATTACACATATATAGATTTACCGGAATTAGTGTCACATTATATTGCTTATCACATGAGATATTACTCTTAAGTGACTAAGAACGACAATTTAAATAATCTCCATCTTCCTTGCAGTGTTATATCACAAGAGATAAATAAGTGTCACTTACAAATACCAAAATGAATAAAAAGGAAGCAAAATATGAAAATCGAAATTTGACGTAGTATTAAAATCAAACAAGTTTTTGCATTGCTCAAAAGCAATTTAAGAATTTGTCTAAAGAGACTTAAACCTTTTAATCCTACTAACAGTATAATATCACAAGTGATAGATAACACTGATAACATGTTAAGAATTTAAAAAATAATCACAATTAGTGTCACATCATATTGCTTTATCACATGTGATAAAATGTTAAATACCATAACCAGTGTCACATTATATTGCTTTATCACAGGAGATTTTATTATTATTTATTTATCACTTGTGATATTACAATGTCGGTGGTAATAAGTGTTAAGCCACAGGTGAATCTTAGTTAATAAAGGTTCACATATATTTATCACTAGTGATATTACAATGTTTGGGGTAATAATTGTTAAGCCACAAGTGAATCTTAGTTGATAAATGTGATACTTATCACCGGTGATATTACAATCTCAAGGGTAATTAGTGTTTAGCACAGTGAATCTTCTTGATAAAGTTTACAAGTTTATCACCGGTGATAATACAATCTAAAACTAATACAATCTTGTTGGGTGAATTTCTTATTTGCATTAAAAGACAATGCTAAACTAATGCAACACTTGTTTGATTTGAGAATACATAAAGTTTTTATTTTCATAGTTTGCTTCCTTTTTATTTACTTTGGTATTTGTAACTTACACTTATTTATCTCTTGTGATATAACACTCTAAGGAAGCTGAAGTGTATTTAAAATGACGTTCTTATCACTTAAGAGAGTTATGTGATAAAGCAATATAATGTGACATTAATGATGATATTCTACATATGAGTAATATCACAGGTGATAAAATGCGACTACACAGAGTTTGGTGTAATCAATGTAATTTATCACTTGTGATATATACCGTTAATAGGAATAAAAGTGTTAAGCATCTTTAAACGAATTCTTATTTTGTTCAAAAGCAATGCTAAATTAATGCAACACCATTTATATCTTTTTCCCGGCCTTCAAGCGTGACTCATCTTGTTCTTGACCTTTCGTTCTTTCCGACTCACTATATATAGAGGCTGCATATATAACGAATCACTAGAGCAGATTAAAACAAGTGAAACATCTAACAATTTTAATACTTATGTAAAACATTACAGTTAATATCTCACTCTACAAAACAAAAACTTCAAATACATGTCATAAATATGTTAACTCAAGATAAATAATAGTTGTAGGTATACATTGCAGGTATACATATATTATCTCTTTGTAGAAAAGAAAACTCCATCCAAATAACAGTTGTAGGTATACATTAGTTAACTCAAGATAAATAATAGCACTCTACCTTAAGTGAATATTATGGCTTGCGCTACCTCAAATACTCGTTTTTTCAGAAAAGAGCACCATATTCTAGTTTCTCCTTACTTAACCCATCATCCTACATAACAGAAAAACATAGTTAAAATTCAACATCTTTGTATGAATCAAGATATAAGCACCAACTGATTAACCAATTTCAAGAATTCAATACAAAATATAAGCACAAACACACACACTCACATGACTCAATGACAAACACATACATGATATATCTATGATTACACTTTAACAACCTATCGTACCTTATCCAAGCATATTTTGTTTAAACTAGGCTATTATTGAAACAAAACAACATTCGTAATCATATGACACATTAATTGTTACGGAGTAAAAAAAATAGAACTTCCGGACAAAAAAGTGTATTTTCTCTGTTATCAATATGGACACACTACTTGTTAATAAAAATAAGTTCATTTGGACTTACATGTTCTTCTTCTTTTTCGGCCAGCCGGCTCGAACTTACCAAAACTTACAACTTACAAGGTTTCCAAATCTATAAAGTATATTGCATTCAACAGGATATTATGACTCTCCTAAGAGTTCAACCTGCAATGGAGCATTATGTGATAAATAATCTATCATGATATCAATATAACCCAGCGTCTTGGCTGCACGATCTTTCAGTGGTCCTGATTCATTCATACAATAAATTAAAACAATACATAGTCCATTAAAACAAATACCCTGGTAAATCCTTCAAAGGAATTAAGGTGTATTTGAGGTGCTCTAGGTTTAAGTCTAGTCCAGGACAAGGTTGAAAGTAAATATTGGTGAATAAATTTTACATTTCAAAAAGAAAAGGTGCAAAAAATGGTCGAATAGGTTGCAAACAAAGTAGAGAAACACAAGATAAGTAAATGTTTTGGACCAAATCAACCATTTACTCAAGATAGTAAATGTTTTGGGCACTTAACGAAATCACAACCATGAGTACGAACATAGACAAGCACAACAAACACTTTAATTGTTAAAATCTGCCATGAACACATCTAAACCCCCGAAACCAAGTTTATAATATTCAGTTAATGAGCACATTAAAGCATATATAACAAAATATACAAATCATTGCAGTAAGGCACTTACCATGGATCCCAAAAGCTTCAATGCTTACCATAAATCTGTAATAGAACATTAATGGAAGAATGAGTGGACACAAAAACATATGAAACTTTTGAAAATAAAAGCCTTTATGAATACAATAGACATATGCCATACTAGAACCACAGTTCCCTTTGTGCAAGAACCATAGAGAACAAATCATGTAGCTATCCATAAGCTAAACTGTTGATTTAAATGACAAAACCATATCATCTAATCTAAAGTTATTTTCAATAACAATAATTTAAATAACAAAACCACCACCATCGCCCGAACCTATCAGGCCAACCACCACCGGCGACCTCCAGCCTCCACGTCACCTTTCTTAAGAACCTCATCATTGGCATTATGAAATTCGAAACTTTTTTTTCCAAGATCGGTTGATTTACTGGTTTCTTGTTCTATTTTTTTGTCTATTTCGTGATTTGCACAGTTAATTTGTGCAGATTTTTGAATTTTTTGGTAAGGGTTTCATGTGTAGAGAGAGAATGTGTGTGATGTGTGTGTTTTTTGTGATTGGAAATGGGGTAGTTGAGTTGGTTTACATATTTATGTTTTTAGTCCCTCAGTTATGTTTCAAAATTTGGCAACATTAGTCCTTCCGTGTTTTTTATCATTTGATCAAATCTTATGTAATCAACGGCTCAGATCTATCCCTCAGTATGTGAGAAAAAAGTAGTCCTCAAAATAACTCAACTCGAAAGTTAAATGCATATAATAAGAAAATATGACAAGTTGTATGTATTTTGAGACCATTACCCTCCTAAAATATTTCTATATGGAGTCATTAAGTTTATTTTTCGTTAATTGGATGTTTAGACGTGATTTGAAAAGTTACTACCCATTGACATTGCAATTAGGTACTCCCTCAGTCTCATTTTTATTGTCCGCGTTTTCTTTTTGGGATGTCCTAATTTAATTGTCCAATACTAAAAATAGATAAAGAAGTTTGATCAAGTTTACTATATTACCCTTGTTTGAAATTATTATTACAAACTTTAAAGAAGACTTTAATTAATTAGCTAAGGGTAAAACTGTCATTCTGTCGAAAAGTAAGAAAGAGAAAACAGTAATAAATGCACTTTTCTTAAACTGTGTGTTTTTTGTCGGAGGACAATAATTTTGAGACGGAAGGAGTACGAAATAAGGAGGTTACAAACTTACGAATTAAAGAGACTTCTCTAAAAAGCTATTTGTATCCCTCTATATTTTATTTATATATATATTTTTTATATTATAAAACTGCGAAACGAAAAGTGCGGAATAAATTATAAAGTTTAACAAGTCAAAAGTAATAAACTGACAAAATGTATGAAACAGAAACTAATAAAAAACTATGTTATAGAGTAAACAATGAGAAAAAAAGATAAAAGTACAAAACATTTGTAATTTATGTAATGGTCTTTATAGTAGCATCCATTTATCAATTACCCTTAACTTCACTAGAAGATATAGTTATCTAACATTAATTTTTTTTTTTGAACATATCTAACATTAAATTTAGTTTAATAGAAATCATAGGAAAAAATTGTACAGATGTGTACACGGCTAAAAAATTAAAATGTCACATTATCCTTATTTTTGTCTTTATTTTCGAATTATTCAAGATCAAAACATCATTAAAAATATAAAAAAATGTAATAATCATTCAAAAGTTTTACACAAATGTAACTTTTAATTATTTGATGCTCGTTTTTCCTTTAAAAATGGATCGAGCAAATAAAAAACGGTACGTAAGACCAGCCAATCAACCACTTGATTTATAAATCACAATCATAAATCAACCGTTCTCCATAACAACCTTACGTACGTATTATTGCCTGAATCTTAATTCCAAACAACCGATGAAACATAGTCTTATAAATCAAAATTTAAACTAAAACATCACATGATTATTATATTTTGTTACATTTGTTAGGATTTGTTTAATTTTCGAGTGACGAATGGCGGAAGGACGTGAACGTGTTACAAAGATGGATCTGATGCGATCAGAGCCAATGCAATTAGCTCGTGTCATTATTCCGGTTGAATCTGCTCATCGAGTCATTTCATATCTTGGTGAAGTCGGTCTTTTTCAGTTTAAAAAGTACAAAACATTTGTACTTTATGTAATGGTCTTTATAGTAGCATCCATTTATCAATTACCCTTAACTTCACTAGAAGATATAGTTATCTAACATTAATTTTTTTTTTGAACATATCTAACATTAAATTTAGTTTAATAGAAATCATAGGAAAAAATTGTACAGATGTGTACACGGCTAAAAAATTAAAATGTCACATTATCCTTATTTTTGCCTTTATTTTCGAATTATTCAAGATCAAAACATCATTAAAAATATAAAAAAATGTAATAATCATTAAAAAGTTTTACACAAATGTAACTTTTAATTATTTGATGCTGGGGGGGGGGGGGGTGGGGGGGGGGGGGGGGGGGGGGGGGGGGGGGGGGGGGGGGGGGGGGGGGGGGGGGGGGGGGGGGGGGGGGGGGGGGGGTGGGGGGGTTTTTTTTTTTTTTTTTTCCTTAAAAATGGATCGAGCAAATAAAAAACGGTACGTAAGACCAGCCAATCAACCACTTGATTTATAAATCACAATCATAAATCAACCGTTCTCCATAACAACCTTACGTACGTATTATTGCCTGAATCTTAATTCCAAACAACCGATGAAACATAGTCTTATAAATCAAAATTTAAACTAAAACATCACATGATTATTATATTTTGTTACATTTGTTAGGATTTGTTTAATTTTCGAGTGACGAATGGCGGAAGGTGAACGTGTTACAAAGATGGATCTGATGCGATCAGAGCCAATGCAATTAGCTCGTGTCATTATTCCGGTTGAATCTGCTCATCGAGTCATTTCATATCTTGGTGAAGTCGGTCTTTTTCAGTTTAAAGATGTATGATACGCATTCTATCATTATATTCTAACAATGACAAACAGAGAAGTGTTTATGCATGAGATCCACACTGTGATTGTGATTTTACGACTAACTTTAGTTAATTGATACGTAAGAAAAAGTTTTATGCGTGTACTGAGAACCGTATTTGAGGATGTGGGCCGATATATGAGTTCAAGCAAAACGAATTATGTATTTTTCATGTACATGTTGGTTTATAAAAGTTTACCATGCTTAGACAAACTATTTCTATTTATTGTATACAGAAGTAATTTTTCTGTGCGTATGCGTTGGACTTAACTGACTTCATGATCATTTTCGTCTTAATTAAGATATCATATAGTAAAAATACTGAATTCCTTGTTAGATAAGGAGCGAAAGCCAATAGTGGTCTAGCAACACTGATTAAGTTCACATTCCACAATTGCTATTAATTGGACACGAGATCATTGAAATGATTTTCTTAACTCACTGATCAAATAGACAAAAAATTAGCATTAGATTTGTTTTTAGTACTTGCATTAATAAAGTGATATTGCGATACAGTACACTTTAACTCCATAGAAACACAAGCTGTATCTATATATTTGCATTCTTGAACCGATTATATCTTAGTAGTCTTTTTCTTTCTATTATTTGTGTAGCTCAACATGGAAAAGAGTCCATTCCAGAGAACATATGCTACTCAGGTATGTTCATTGCATGGACAATTTCTATAATAAGTGCTAATATTCATATGCTTAATATGTTATATTTAATATAAACTCTCTGTAGATCAAAAGGTGTGGAGAGATGGCACGCAAGCTACGTTTTTTCAAGGAACAAATGTATAAAGCCGGTCTTTTATCCTCAGCAAACTCAACATATGGCTCACCCATTACTCTAGATGAACTCGAGGTAAATAAAAAGACTAACAAAGTAACAAGCATTTGCTGCTTATTGATCATGTCATACTTATTTGAATTGTTTGGGGCAACAATTAGGTCAAACTTGGAGAACTTGAAGCCGAGCTGGTAGAGATGAACGCAAACTCTGAAAAGCTGCAACGTGCATATAATGAACTTCTAGAATATAAGCTTGTTCTGAAAAAGGTAACATCTGAATGTTTAGTAACATTGTATATTTTTTCAAGTTGATAACTGGTGTTTTTTATTCTATTTTAGGCGGGCGAGTTTTTTAATTCTGCTCAAAGGAATGCGACAGCTCATCAAAGAGAATATGAACATTCGCGTGTTGAAAGATCAATTGACAGTCCTTTGTTATTAGAACAAGTACGCATTTGTTATTCTCTACTACATGTTTTTGTGTTACTTCAAACTCTCTTATAGTTACAATATTGGTCTCTTTCGTTCCTCGGTTTTAAAGGAAATGACAAGCGATTCATCAAAGCAAGTTAAGCTGGGATATGTGAGCGGTCTTGTTCCAAGAGATAAATCAATAGCTTTTGAAAGGATCTTGTTTCGTGCGACTAGGGGTAATGTGTTCTTAAAGCAAGAGTCAGTTGAAGAAGCGGTCATTGATCCTGTTTCAGGACAGAAAGTGGAGAAAAATGTTTTCATAATTTTCCATTCGGGAGAAAGGGCGAAAAGTAAAGTCCTGAAAATATGTGATGCATTTGGAGCAAACCGTTATCCGTTCACTGATGACATAGGAAGGCAACATCAAATAATCACAGAGGTATTTGCTAATTAGAAAATGCTTTTGATTCTATAATATTGCTCATTTGGTCACACACTATGTAGTTTGTGGTTAAATAGTTTTTTACTATGAATTACTTTATATGGTTTTAAAATTCTTAATTGAGTTCATATGCAAGCATGTTTCTGTTATTGGTAAAAATAAACTACCTTGGGCAAAAATAGTGGCTTATTTTGAGTGCAAATTTCACTAACTAGCAATGTACTTAGGTCAGTGATTCGTTTGAATAACCTTTTTTTTACCCGTTTTCGTAATTATACTTCTTTTTGATAGGCTATTTTACTAATTTGCAAAGTACTTCACTAGTTGGCATGTTTTTAAATATACTCATGTTCTTAGAATGGGAACTTAAAGGAAAATATGTTATTGTAAAAAATTTCATGCCTCACGAAGATCTAAGTTGCTCTACTCACATATTGACTTTTCCATGTGCAATTTATAGGTGACCGGAAAACTTTCAGAGCTAAAAACAACTATTGATGTTGGAGAACATCATTGGGGGAGTGTGGTACAAGCTATTAGTCATCAGTATGAACCGTGGAATAATCTGGTAATTTCATACTTGTTACTTGCGGAATCTTGTTCTTTAACTAATATCGCTTCTGTGTTTTATAACGGATGAAAGGTCAAGAGAGAAAAATCCATTTACCACACTTTGAATATGCTAAGTTTTGATGTGACAAAAAAGTGCCTCGTCGCAGAAGGCTGGTGTCCTGTTTTTGCTACAAGTCAGGTATATCATGTAATCTCTCTAAAGAAGTATTAACAATTCAAAGATATTAAGATGTTTTTTACTTCATTTTGCAGATTCAGAAGGCATTGTGGCAGGCAACAATCGACAGTAACTCACAAGTAGGGGCCATATTTGAGGTTCTGAATTCTAAGGAATCACCGCCTACTTATTTCCGTACAAATAAATTTACCTCTGCATTTCAAGGGATCGTGGATGCTTATGGGTCAGCATTAAAGTCAAAAAACCTTCTATCTCCTTTGATTTTTATTCTTCATTTTCATAGTATTGACCATTTTCAGGGTAGCAAAGTATCAAGAAGCGAATCCTGGTGTATACACAGTCGTTACATTTCCGTTCTTGTTTGCTGTCATGTTTGGAGATTGGGGTCATGGAATATGCTTGTTTCTTGCAACACTATTTCTTATTCTGAGGGAGAAAACTTACTCCAGTCAGGTATAAATGCTTGCATAAGTTATTCTCTATTTACGATCATTGAGCTTTCTATTTATATCGTCCTATAATGATTGACAATTTTGTTTTGTGAACAACAGAAACTAGGAGATATCATGGAAATGGCATTTGGTGGTCGTTATGTTATCATAATGATGTCTATCTTCTCGATATACACTGGATTCATATACAATGAGTTCTTTTCTATGCCATATGAAATTTTTGGCCCCTCTGCCTACGCCTGCCGTGATCCCTCCTGCAGGTATTAAATGTCCAAAATCCTAGTTTTTCTTAAAATAATTTATCTTTTTGTAATCTATATAAATCATCTTCCAATAATACCTACCAAATTGAAACCCAAAATTTCTCTGCAGTGAAGCTACTACTGTTGGATTGATCAAGGTGCGAGATACTTATCCATTTGGTGTGGATCCTGTATGGCACGGGACCCGCAGTGAATTACCATTCCTTAACTCACTGAAGATGAAAATGTCAATCTTACTGGGAGTAGCTCAGATGAATCTTGGGATCATTATGAGCTATTTTAATGCCAAGTTCTTTAGAAATGATATCGACATCCGGTAACTAAGATACTTTATTTATTTAATTTATATAAGCAATAAAACGGAAATGTTATTCTATACCGGCATTATATTTGCATTGCTTCAGGGTACCAATTCCGTTCCCGCAAAAATGATATTTCTGAACAGTTTATTTGGGTACCTTTCGCTACTCATTATAGTGAAATGGGTCACTGGTTCTCAAGCTGATCTGTACCATGTAATGATATATATGTTCCTTAGTCCCATGGATGATCTAGAGGATAACCAGCTATTTATGGGACAGAAATATCTCCAGGTTTCATCAACTTATCCTAACCTCATGCTTTTCGTTGGTGTAAGCAGAATCGTAACTGATATAACTGTTTCCTCTCGTCTTAGTTGCTGCTTCTTGCACTAGCACTTGTAGCTGTACCATGGATGCTGATTCCAAAGCCTTTTCTATTAAAGAAGCAACATGAGGAAGTAATAGCAAAAACTAATACCATATTTGTATTAATTTAAGTGAGGGCGTAAAGGGAAAATCATGTAAACAACATTGCTATTCGATGATATGGCCGTAGTGTATGGGTCAAAGTGAAGACTTCCACGGTGAAGCTTAGCTAGAACCTGACCTTGAGGCATCAGGTGTGAATGAAAATACTGTGGGCCAGATAGAATTAGACGGAAATGAGAGAGCGTTGGCTCTCGTTGCGTGTTTAAACAAGAGAATTTCAGTTCAATCCGTAGAAATTTATATTTGTGTAGGCCATATAGTATCATAAACGTATGGGATCGCATCAAACCTGATAATGGGTAGTGTTTTTGTTCAGATTTTGTTTTCAGTCTATACTAACAACCTGCTTCCTACCCGTCGTGCGTGTAGGAGCTCTATAAGGTGAGTCTGTCAGGGGGCGGGACGGAGGGGGGTGGCGAGGAGGGGGGGGGGGGGGGGGGAAAGATGGCCTTATTATGGGTCGCGAAGAACTGAATTTGAAATTATAATTTTTTGGGGGGTATTCGTGGAACAGTCCGTGGAGGGGCGAGGAATTCAGAGCTTGTAGAGGGGGTGTTTTGAGGAAAAGGGTTTTTGTTGGGTCGTTTAATGGGGTAAGTTACCAACTTGCCGTATAGCACTCGTGTTTCCTTAACAATTCCAGCAAATATGAACCAAGGTCATAACTAAACTAAACATATAATTTGTGACTGCAGGTACGACGACAGTGTGGTAATACTAAAAATTGTGTTTATCGAGTATTTATTTTTGAGCAACGATTTTGTGTGTTAGCTGGTGGATGATGGTAAACACTGAGTGCTTTCCTACATGTCCCTTAGACCTTATCACTGGTCGAATCAGAACAAGTTTTAACTGTGGGAGATTGGGCTACAGTTTCCTGAGCCCTTTTCAATTGTTTTGGCTTTGATAGGCTATGATTGACGAATAAGAACAAGCAAATAGATAAGAAATGTGAGACAGCGGTTCACCATGCTGGCATTCACCTTGTTATTCCAATTAGTTGTTTTAGTTATCTTCATTCGAAGTTTGTTCTTGGCTTAAGAATTCATATCGCCATTACTCTTTAATTGGATTGCAACGAAGTTGATTTAATGTTTCATGCATGGTTTTTTGTTTCATTGCACAAGCACACATTCAACCCCAACCACTCCTGTTACTGCATAAAACATACCATAAAATGGACATCAAAGGTTTACTAAACAAAGAGTATTCCATATTGTTTGATTCCATGTTGAAAAACATAAGCAGAAACCAACATATAGTGCATGAGCTAATTCAAGCCCAATCATGTTGCTACATAGTGTCGACATACATCTAGAGTCGACAAGTATGTTGTGGAGTTTACAAATACATCGTTTCAACAAATACAACTATACACATGTGTTTGCTCATCGATTCACACAAGATTCAGAATCTTCCGAGGTGTTTGTAGAGACAACGGCCGAAACCATGGTGTCCATCCCACAAGCATTGTGACCACTGCAAAGCTTGTAGTATCCCTCCTACCACCCAAATGCTTCCTCCCATGTGAATTCCTTGATGATAACCAGTATAGCCTTGTCCCTTGAACCTCAAAGGCGGTACCAGCAATCCATACCCAACAAGAATGCACCCCATGGTCCAATTCATCCTGCCTTTGAGAGCAAATTCATATAACGGACAAGAAACCTGACCGAGATTTATGTTGATGCATCCAAGCCGCATTAATCCCAACTGCACAACACATATATTTCCATTAAATATCAATGAGTTAAGCAATTGAGTTGAAAAGTTATGATGATAACGAATGATGGATCGATTAATAATTTTAACTTGCAAGGGGCCATTTTTGACAAGGTAACACAATTTGGTCATTCGTCATGGAAACGAGCACTAACAATGGCCACAGATGCAGATATTTAATGGACTTGTCCAAAGTGACAGGTACCATCATTTCCGGTAATAAGGATAATCCTCTCTTACTGAAGACCACCCACTTCAATATGTACACAAATGCATTGTTATCAACCACCGATTGGCCACCCTAGTCATCACGGAGTTTACTTTCCCAGCGCAAATGAACGGACATGTCTGAACATAGCAACAACTACAAATAAACTAGAAATTACTGAAAAGACCCATTAGTCGTGGGCTAGTTTGTTTTGGTAACCATACAAGCACTGAAAGCAGAACAGGTACAAAACCCAACGTTCTAAAGGTTAACTCGGCCATATACATCCACAAGCTGGTTGTTCACATTAAACCTAACCAAACACTCTTTTATTGAAAGGAAACGAGAAATGATGAGAATTTTACCTTCCAAAGCTTCAATTTGCCCAGGTATAGAGTGAGATTGAGAAACTTAACCAGACTGTCAGTGCTTTCACCACGAACACGACCACACCGGGAACGCTATCCTACTTAAACAAACAACACCAGGATCTCCTTACATGAACTATCAATATAGAATCAAAAACACGAAAGCGATTTTCCAACACATTCATAACTGTAAAGTCAATACAATTACACCACCATCATAACTGTAAAAGTCAAATACTATTACACTTTTTTTCACACTTAACAATTAATTAACGCCTAGTAATGTTTTTCACAAGGGTATGGATACGAAAATTTAAAATAAGAATGAGAGAAATAACTAACAAACGTTTGAGACTTAAATTAGATGCTATCTCTATTCATTTAAATGCATCCTAATTAGTTTAAAAAGTAATTTTGAAGTATATGCGTATAGTTTTTAGCTCGAAAATATATTATGGTGCATTTAAATGTATCTCTGATGTGTGTGGTTATAATAGTTATTTATGATCCTTCTTATTTTAATATGATCGTAATTCGGGTTTTAATTCCTAATTTTTTAAAACAAAGACAAATTAATCTAAAAAGTCAAACATATCAACTATCCGATCAAAAAAAGTCAAACACAACATGATCAGCTATTAGTCTATTAAGTATAAATATTCATTGACCTAGTAATAAAAAGTCAACGGTGAAGGTACCTGATTCTTAACAGGAGTAACAGCACCTTTCTCTCGCCAATCAAACTCCTCCGGCAAGCCATTCGTCGGAAGAATCGGAGCTTTATTAGCATCAGCCGGAAGCTTAAGCTTATTAGAACCCTTACCACCAGCGTTCAACCCTAAGTAAGTCCTCTTAAACTCCGCCGGAGTCAAATCGGAAAACTTAGTAACACCGTGTTGCGCCGTCGGATCAAGGATCTGGTGACGCTTAGCACGGCGTACGTTAGCTTTGAAGACTGTGAAACGATAATCATGCTCCTCTTGTGTTTTGTAGGTTCTTTTGAACTTGGTTTTGAATAGTGTGAAGTGATGATCGTCGGTGTTGAGTAGCGGGTCTGTTGTTAACTCTTCTTCAGGGACTACTTGACGGATTAACGGATCTTCGTTACCGTTAACGGTAACTGTAACGGTAACGGAGATCAGGAGGATTAGGGGTATGATGTGTTGTTTCATTGTGGTGGTGGTGAGATATTTTTGGGTGTGTGATGTTTATAGTCGTTGAGAGATGAGATGTGGCCGTTGGGATTGTGACACGTGGAGGTGTGTGGTTTGTTAGGACTTTTGGATAGTTGCGTGTTGGATTGGGTGATTGACGAATGAGGAGATCTTTGGTTTCTTTATGGTCCTTGAAAGAACAGGTGAGTTTCACTTTTATCCGCCATCTATATATTTTCTCTATCTTACCCCACCCAACTAAGTCACTTTGATTTTTGCATTGTTTCGGTGAGTTACTCACTTAAATGAGTTTTATTTTTTACGGGCCTCATTTCGTTATATCCTTTAGTATTATAAAAAAAAACTTTTTTTTAAAATCTCATTTTTTACTTATAAATACTCACTATTTCACCAATTTTTATACACAACTTTCTCATTTATATATACTTCTCAAATTCCTCATTTAAACAAAATGAATTCGTATACGTTTATGGGCCTAGATGTAGAAGAAGGAGAAGAAGTTACTAGTCGTAAGAAGACTTTTATTAAACGAGCAATTGCGTTTATTAAGAGTAGACGACAAGCAAACCGACTAACGAGAAACAACATAACTCGAGATTGTTCTGGTGCTCATGAGCGTTTAGTCGTCGCCTTTTTTAGCGAGGACCCGATGTGCGATGCAATAAAAGACGTTCCGAATGGCTCGCCCCCTTTTCAACCAGATAGTTACTGATGTAAGTAATCACGATCCATTCTTTCGTACTAATATAGATTGTGCCGGAAGACAAGCCATTTCCGGGTTGCTAAAGTGCACATCTGTAATTCGTCAATTGGCATACGGCGTTCAAGCTGATTTTCTAGATGAATATATGCAAATAAGTGAGAGAACTTCATGTACGACTCTTGATCATTTTTGTCAAGCTGTTATGGAAATTTATGGGCCTGAGTTTTTAAAGAAATCCGCGGTGACTGATATTGAAAAACTATATCGGCATCACGAAGAAAAGCACAGGTTTCCGGAGATGTTAGGAAGCTTTGATTGTACAGATTGGGAGTGGTTCGATTGTCCATCACGAACAACGACATTAACGTTTTATATCAATCACCTTTATTTAACGATCTCAAAACCGAAAAGAGCATCAGAGATTCCTTTTGTGGCTAACGGCGTAACTTACCGAAGTGGATACTATCTTGTTTACGGGATATATCCGAAATTGGCGCCACTCGTTAAGACGATTCCAGAACCATCTAATGATGACCAAAAGCGAATTTTGTATAAGCAAAAGTTGGAATCGGCAAAGAAAGATGTGGAACGAGCGTTTGGTGTTCTGAAGAAGAAATGAGCAATACTAGTCAATCCCACATGGGCGCTAAAAAAAGAAAGGATTATTACTATGATGTACACATGCATCATATTACATAATATGATTCGAAAATACAAAAAATATGAGATATCTCCCACATGGTTCTCGGAGGAAGCACATCAGCCGGAAGACATGCTATGAAACGAAAAACAAGTGCAACAAGTTATGAGGTGCATCAGATCATCACAAGCGCATAAAAACATTTGACACGATTTGATCGAACACTTGTCTCGTAATGTTTAGTTTAGCTTTATTGTAATTTTTTTAATATTCTCTGTGTAATGTTTTTAATTTATGAATAAAAGTTTTTAATTTAGTTTACGCTTTTATTAATTTCGTACGTTTACGTTAATATTTACATTCTTAGTTTACGAATAAAAGTATTTAAATAAAAAAGGTGTCTAAGGCGAGTTCTTATTACGGTTGAAAGGTGAGTTGTAGTGAGTTTTAAAATTGGAGAGATAAAGCTGATGTGGCGCTGACGTGTCAGGTGAGTTTGTCACCCTTTTACCATCTAGTCTAAGGCAAGGTTTACAACTCGTAATAGATGATTGTTGTGTTTAATAATTATGTTTGTTTATGTGCTTAATGATTTAATTGATTTATTTAAAAATTAATTGATGAAAATTTAAAAAGAAGAAAAATACACAATACGTTTGTCAAGTAATTTATGAATTAGACATGTACTTAGTGATGTATTTTAAGTCTAAATATCATTAGTACAAAATCATATATACTTTTATGTCATTTTCCCACTATATTTACTCTACAATAGCCACCATTATTTTCCATTTACATAGGTTCCATGCAGTGGTCGGTCGACCAAATATGTCGCCCCTCACCCCCTCACCTTTGTCGCCGACCGAGTCGCCACTACTGCATCCAATCGGTCACGAGTGCAATTTTGGAGATAAATGTCAGGGTCACGGCCGAATAATGCACACTTCAAAATCAAAAAATCCTATCGTTGCATAGTAAAAAAAACTTTTTAATTTTTAAAATTAAAACCCTTTTAACCCTATAAATACCTCATTCATTCACCATTTTATACACAAATTCAAACAAATTTTCTATATACTTCTCATCTTGATTTACAATGTCTAACAAAACTCCCAAAATTAAAACCCCAAAGTCCCGAGGTCAAGAAAATTTTTCACACTTTACACCGGATCCGAATTTCCAATTATTCGGTGTCTCACCACCCATTTGCTTTGCACCCGCAAATTTCGTTTATCAATCACAACAACAACAAAAACAACCTTATTATCAAAATCATCTATTCAATCCTCCATATAACAACCAACCATATTTTTACTAGCAACCAAATGCAATGTAACCTCCGTTGATAAACGTCAAACGCGTGACGTAATAATATATAATATATCCCGTTAGATAAGAAAATTACTTTAGGAAAAGTAATAGTCTATCTTTCGAGTGTCGTTTCCACGACGAGAGATGAATTGAAATCCATGTTAATGTTTTTGAAGTATAATGCTTGATTATCTTTTAATTATTTTTGGTTTAAAAACTATTTTTAACACTAAGAAAATTAAACTAATTTTAACACTAGAATTATAATAAACAATTAAACTACGAGAATTATGCCAAAATAATCTAAAAGATTTATAAGACGAAAATGCTTGCTAAGTGACGTGAAAAGTTCATCAAGTGTGAATTAAGGTCTATTAACGAATTAATTTACTTAGAAAAGATAATTATCTCACAACGTTGGTTTATTTTGACAAAAATATCTTAAAAAGATTTTAATTACTAGATGTGTCGTTTGACTATTTTTCTAGATTTTGCCATTTAAAACATTCAAACTACAAATCTAAATAATCGAAGATTATTAATTAACAAGCCTTTTTACAATCCACACTTAATTCCCAATTCACATTATCACTTAACAAGCACTAATTAAACTACTCACTACGCATAATGATAAAATAAGCAAAGCAAAACATTTTATACCAAACTATACTAATTAATTGAAAAAGGATAGAAAATGGAACCGAATTGAAGACCCGCGAATAAACGAATACCACCCGATTTATTTAGCTAAAGCAAATAATTAAATTCGGTCTAGCTAAATAAACCCTTAAGCTCCACGCCTCATGAGTTGACCGGTACCAAAGTCAAAACACAAAATCTCAAACTGTTAATGAAACAGTTATAACAATTTCACTATGCCACAAAATCTATTCTTAATAACTTCTTGGCCCAACTGATCATATCACAAACCAAACGCAGGTCCAAATTCAAATCGTGGCCCAAAATCAATTTTTACTAACTAAACAAAGTCATAAACAAATAATACCATTCGAGGCCTAATTTTCTACAATCAAATGAGTCCCAATTATCCAAACTCACCCCAATAGTCTGAATTCTACTTACCAAACGTAAGCCCAAGCGTGGCCCAATCTGTTGATTTTACAAACCAAAACAGACGAAGATTTATAGAACTAGCTAGACAAGTTTTTTTAACAAATTTTGTAACTGCAATAAGCTCAAACTAATTTCACTAATCGAGTAAGCCATAGTAAACCAAAAGCTTTTGAGAGCTTATTTAATGAATAACTTAAGCCTAACAACGATCTAGCAATTAGCAAACACAACTATTTCGAATAAGCGAATACGGCTAAACGCTATTCTAAATGAAACGGACAAACTACAATCTCGCAATAAGCTACCAGAATAAGCAAAACATGCAAACTGTTTAAGTAAGCCAAACAAAATCGCAATGAGCACTTAATGATTGAATCAAAATGAGATCTGAAATTTTAATGAGATCTAAATTCAATAAGCAAAATCAGAAACTATAAGCACTCCTAACTATGTCGATAAGCTAACACAACTCAATTATTTCAAATAATCTAACGAGAGCTTATAAAGAAATCTTAATTCCATATAAAACACAATGATTACCTCTAGCCAAAAATATAAGCTAACACGAGCTGAATAAGCAATCGAATAGCTTATTCAGTTTATAAAAATAGCTTTTAGATGACCAAAAAGCTTGAAGACGAAAATAAGCTAGAACAAGCTTATTATTTTTACTTATTTAATCCGAAGTTTATTTAAGACAAGAGATAGATTGAATAAGCTCTTAAGAAGCTTATTCGGTTTATTACTTGATCACAAATAAGCTGGTTAAATAAGCTCAAGTAATAAGCTAATTGAGTTAGCTTAGGTTCCGATAAGCTTTTGGAAGGAAAAGTAGAAAAGAAATTAAGCACTTCAAGTAACAAACATAATCTTCATAAAACTATAAAATAAGCACTTGATACAATATCCAATAAGCTGTCAAAAACAGCTTTCACAATAAGCACTAACTAAACAATAAGCTAAAACCATAAAACTAAAAAGCAAAATTTTTCAGAGAGAGTGTAAAAATAAGCTAAACTAATGATCTAAACTAAGAGGGAGCTGGTTGTTTTATAGCCAAGCCCAGGGGTAAGAAGTGAAAAATCTCAATAACCGCCTCTATATGATTGGCCAATCATTGGCTTTTGATGACCCTCCCTCGGATTGAAGATGTGTACACAGCCAATCCACCATTGCTCGCTTGCCACATGGACTATTACACCAGCTTAAATTGTACGCTAAATTCCGTCTGTTTGATCCTTAGTGAAATGAATTCAAGATTTATAAAACTTTGCTTGCCACGTATCGAATCATAACTAGCCCTTCCTTTTACTAGTGCGTAGTCATGTGACATTTTTTTGAATTTATTTTGCCACACGTGAGGCTGATGCAAGGTGATGTCATCATCTCCAAATTTTAATTTCCAGTTTTATTTTATTGGGCTTTTGCTCATTTGGGCTGGTCTGGCCCATTAAATGGATTACGGGCTGACCCATTAAGATCCGAGGGTACCGTTAGACTCGTTTTCTCGTGCTCTTTCCAATGGCATGCTCGGGGACTTTTCACGACTTTGTTTTGATCTTGAATATTAAGCACTCTTGATCGAAACGAACCCGTAAATACCCGTTTTTGCTCCGTTTTACCTATAAGACATAAAAATACCAAACAAACATATTTGCAAGATAATTATCCATATTTTAGCATTTTTAGTCCGATTAATAGTGTTTTACGGGGTTATAAGGATGTGTGTTTTAGCACACATCAAACTCTCCCACACTAAGCCATTGCTGGTCCCATACGTAATGTTTATAAAACAAACCCGGAAATAAATAACTTTATCCCCCTTTAACTTATGACCCTCACAATCAAACAAGAACATAAAAGGTCCATTAAGAAGGTTAAAAAATCATTTATTTCGCAAGCACCCCCGTTTTAACCATTTTATTCAATAATAGATAAAAATTAAGATAAAAATTAATTAAAGTTATTTAAAAGGCTTTAAGAACGGGAGTTCGTCATCCTCGACTTTTCACAATCCCCAAACTAAGCTTAAAACGAAATCACAGCCAAATATAAGATTAGATTCTAATACTACTCATAAATGCTAATTATGTAAGCATAAACTAACTTTTCGCTCCCATTATTCCTAAATCCTCTAAAGATTTTATTAT